>BSBK01012282.1:22500-252500 GCA_027943335.1 Chamaecyparis obtusa | reverse complement strand
AGGTAGTTGATGTTGAGACCAAAATGGATCTTAGCGTACAACTGTTATGCAAAATATAGAGGAATCTTATCGTTATTAGGATAACAACCATGTGTAGCAAGAAAATTGACCTGTTAATTCTTGATACAACCACTAGACTTATATAAGATAGAGGAGGCGGTTAAGACATATCACTAATCCCAAGGGGAGTGCTGACCATTTTAAAAAAAATCTCCCCCTCAGAATTACCCGAGGGGATTCAAACCTATAACCAAGCTTTGATACCACTTGTTACAAGTAGTAGTTTCTATTGCACCAAAAGATTGACTTGTTAATGCCTGATACAACCACTAGACTTATAGAAGACTCAATACATCAATCTTGGTGGCCAAATGAATGAGGTTTGAATTATCATCAAAACATTTTAAAATATTCCTAACTGATCCTAAATATTCCTAAATCATGTCAATGTCATCAAAGTTGATCCTATTTGATCCTAAAACATGTCAAATCTTCCTAAATTGATCCAAATTAGTACTAATCCCTTCCTAATTAGTTGAAGATCATTTCAAACACACTCAATCATTCTCAAAGAAACTCTAGGGCATTGTCAAAGATCATTGACACATGATTGAATTGCTTTTAAATCAATCCAATCTTGTCGAATCCTTTGAAATCTTGAATTCAATATCAAATTAGTTTATTCCTCATCAATCTCATCATTGTCAAACCAATCTAAGGAATTTTCAAAGTTCATCGATGCATCATCATTATCATCTATGTTTTGTCAAAGTTCATTGATGTCTCATCATTATAAATCTAAGTCATTGTCAAATTTCATTGATGTCTCATCATTATCAATCCAAGGCATTGTCAAAGTGTTAGGAATGGGAACACTGAGAGTGGGGGGGGTGGTGAATCAGTGTTCACTATATTAAATCTTTTTACTTTGCTCTTTACACTTAACTTGAATGCTTAAGTACTGAAATGAACATTAATATAAACAAGATAGATGAACACAACACATAACACCAATATGGTTATGGGGAAACCCAAATAGGTAAAAACCCTGGTGTGAAATTGACACCCACTAATAATCTATACTAGTGTCTTATGATCCTTGTTAGAAGAGCCTTAACCCTGTTAGGAGTTGCTTTACAATGTATTTAGTACAGTGACCTGGTCAAGGGTTGGACCCTGTTAGGGGTGTGGATACACTATCCTAGAGCTCACTGCTCAAGTGGTGAAGGCTACAACCTTCTAATCTCAGATACACACTATATCTGCTGGATGAACCGGGTACTGTGACACTACTTGTCTAATCAGTTCTTTTGATGCGCTGATGCTTTGGACCTCTTGTAAAGATCTAATACATCTTATTAACTCTTTGCACACTTATGCTCTTCTTATATTGACTCTATATCCACATCCATACTTAATTACAATGACACATCTAATATTTATATTCACATACAAAATAATTAACTAAGTCGGCCCTTTAACCGATTACATACAATGCTTCCAATTGAATTGGCTCAAGCGTGTTTACAAAAAAACATAATTATATCTCTACAACCTAATTTCAATAGGCACATATCCCTTACACAACAATATTATAGTCACTAATCAATTTACCATCAGTTGGTTGCATACACTGTTCTATTCTAGCATTCACTAGCTGTGTAACTTCAACTATTTGTAACTTCATCATATTTGCATATCTGATCATGTGCTCATAGACTAAGTATGAATACACTCTTACCATCTTATCTTCTAGGGAGCATACCATAACTCAGTCATACACACGTGCACTGATGCTCTGAACTACTGGTGTTCTGCTAACTATCCAATCTTCTACACTTAGCCAATTTCTGATCTTCTCATCAAGTGCGCTAACTCCAAAACACTATATGACTTTGTTTCCATAATGACAACACTTTATTAATTCATATACAATAGTATAGTCAACTTGCCAACAATCTCCCCCTTTGTCATTGATGGAAACAAAGGAATATGGCATAGTTACTAACTGTTCTCTTATACAAAAACTTTTGTCATACTCTATCTTATATCTCCCTTATATTATTTACTATACATCTTCTTTACATATCTATATCTCCATATTCTATACATACTCCCCCTTTGACATTAATGAAAAAGGTGCTAAAAACTAAATCTCTACAAGTAATTACAAGGAAAGTACATCCAGATATGCTATCTTCAATTTGTGGATCTCTTGCTTCCAGAATGCAATTAGTGCATTGACTATTTGGAGATGGGTGCATAATGCATAGTTCAACTTCTCCATCTTCTCCAAATTTGAGCTAGGACCTTGATCATATGTCATCATGGTGGCATCAATCTCCTTGATATTCTGATTGAGCACATCTAGGGAGGGTGCAAGAGCATTCCTGAGCTATGTTTGCCTTGCCCTTATTTTGGACATCTCCTTCTCTTCTCTTTCAATCTTGTCAATCTACCCTTGATATACATTATTACACATATTTATATCATTGGAGGGGTCTTCTACTAATTTCCTTACTTGTTCTATCATTGCTTATGCCTCTTGTATCTTTTTGAAATGGTCATCAGTTAACTTATCCTGATCCATACAGGCAACAATAATCTTTCTTCCCTTTGCTGCAAACTCCTTTAAGGATGCTTGACCAACCTTGAGTGAACTTAGGTCAAGTGCAAAGTCACTGACCAATTTAGTGAGTCTTTTCTTCTTATACTTCTCTTCTACAACTTGAGATGTAGTCTCTTCCAAGGTAGAAAATTTGGTTTTGAAGGCTGTGAGGATGTTGTTAAAATCATCAACTAAATGTACCTTAGACACTTTCTTGTCTGAAGGTAATAGACTATTCAATATGTTTGACTGATTCAACAAACAATGGGTTCCTCATTACCTATTTCTCTTTTTCCTTTTCCATGGCTAAGACACTGATCTTGATCAGGTCTTTTTCTCCCCAAGAATCCAGACTAGTGGTGTCTGGTATCAATCTTGACAACAATGATACAGAAGGAGTGATAGGAGTGATAGGAGTGATAGGAGTGATAGGAGTGTTATCCACTACTTTCTTTACTTTGATTAACATTTCAACTGATGGTTCATCTATTGGTTCATTTAATTTTCCTTCTTCTTCTCCTTTTTCTCTTTATGTTTCGTTTCCTTCTTCTTTTTCTATCTCTTTTTCTTTTTCTATCTCAAGTGAGTTACCACTGCATAGTGTTTCAGCCTCTTGTGTGCTTACAAAGGCTTCTTTGAACTTGTCCAAGTCCTTATCTATGACTGCCATTGTAATCTAAACATTATTAATAATGATGGTGATATCCTTTAGTGAATCTTTCATGGGCCCAGACTTGTCTACCTTTGTATGTGTTTCAACTATAGGCGTTGAGTCATGAGGACCTATCATAGGTACATTAGTGGGCTCTGCAACCTTGACTTCCTTTGTGGGCACTTGAGCTGTAGGCACAGTAGGTGGGTACATGTGCCTATTTATGAAAACATTCTCAAATGCTTTCTTTGTTTCCTTAGCAACCAATTCATAATTCTTGTCCATGATGTGTAGTGTTCTTGTCTTAGTCCAGAGGTGCAGTTTCACCAAATCTAACAATAAAGATTTCTCCTCTAGAGAACATACTGGGAGGGTTTCATCTAAATTATTTTCTCTTATCCTTTGATCCTCTTCAATAGCCTATCTCTTTAGGAATTCTAAGATGTTCCACACATTATTTGGAATCATGGTCTTCAGTTCTAGGACTGTCTTTTTGAACTTCAACATATGTTTGACAATCATTCCATGAATTTTTTATTTTTCAATTTCACTATACTTCTCATAGAACTTCCCTACTTGATCTATCCTGCCTTCATCAATAATCCTTGTACTCAACACTAAGAGTAGGTTTGAAACTTACTTCTAGAGGTGCTTGAGTATTCTTCCTGCTTCTTGTTGCTCACGAGGATGGATGACTAGTGCCTTCCTCTTAGGCATTGCCTTATACTCAAGAGGAGCAGTAAGGTCAATTGTTTTTGTGGGTGCAGGAGGGGAAACAACTATTTTACCCTTCGAATCATTAGACTTCTCTACTTTTACCTTCTTCAATTTTGGATCATTAGACTTTGCCTCTACTGTAGATGCACTCTTAGTTCCTAAAGAAATCTTTTCTTGTCTTGATTTTTCCAGGTCTGCTTGAGTTACTCCATGAATCTTCAATATTTCAGAAGTAACCTTGGCTACCTTTCTTTTAGTTGCTGCATTGTTTAAGACTGCATCAACTTCTCTTGTTTTCTCTTCACAAGTCCCCCATCTTGGCTCATTAGGGTCCTTAGGTGCTGATAACAGTACTTGAGCATATGCCTCTAGGATTGGCTCCTCAACTTCATATCCAAGTGAATAAATCAACTTTTTCCTTGGTTCAACTAATTCCATACATGTTGTATTAGTCTCTACCATAAAGCAAATGTTGTCCTTGTATTTTTCAACTATTTTCTCAGGTATCCTATATCTCATCTGCATCTTGATTCTAAATGTTTTCAATTATAGCTCCATGTATTCCTCCAATGAACTATCAATAGATTCCTTAAAGGATATTTGAGGCATTTTAGGTATATCTTTGGCTAGGTATAAATCTGAAACCTTTCCAAGTATATGAAAGTGCATGTAAATGATTAAAGACCCAAACCTAAATATTTTGGTCTTGTCATTTTTGATGGCCTTAATGTTGTCTATCAGTTGTGTGCACAAGATCTCACACAAATTGAACTCTCTATTTTCTCTAACAATCCTTATTGCTGGAAGAATAGTGGCCACAGACACACTATTCACCCTGTTGGTGTGCTAAAACTTATACACTAATATCATAGACATCAGTTTGATGTCTTTCTCCTCTATGGGCTCAATGGTAATTTTGTGTCTATCACTTCTTGACTTGCAAGACTATTCTACAAGTTTTCTAACATCCTTTCCCATTGGGAGAATGGTGCTTGTCCTTGAGAGGCCTGTCATTTCATGTAAGAGATCTCCTTTAATTTTTATTGGAACTTCACCTATCCAAAATAGGTCATCATGGATTCTTCTTAACAGGATCTTGATCCATTCGAATTTGTAAAACTCATGTGCCACGGAAAACTCAATAATATGATGATTCTCTAACTATGGGAACTCATCAAGGAAGGTTTTGTCTTGTTTCATCATGGTTGCAATGTGCACTCTAATTCTATCAAGACCTACTAGCTCTTTCTTAAAATATACGTATGCATGAATGTCTTCAACATGTATAACACCCATACGAGTGTGGGAGAATTCCCCTTCTAGGTCATCCAATGTAGATTTGAATAGGTGCCTCTTAAATACATATCTTTTCTTCTCTGCAACATCAAATACAATAGGAGTAGCCATCACTTACTTGTATATCATTTTCCTAAAGGTTTCCAAGAACTTCTGAATTAGCATGACAGATTAGGGCTTCCACAATCAATTAAACACAATGATTCACTGGTGAAACAATCTGCAATCCTTCTCAATTAACTGCTAGGGCTTTTGGTCTCTTCAATCACTCTGAATTTGAATGCAATGAGTGATCTATAAAATTTTGTGTACTTTAAAGTTAAAATTCCACCATTAATGCTTTCCATGTAAACTAGACTTTCATTGAAAATCTCCAACTTTCATTTTGTTATTAATCAGCTAGTGCGCTCTTGCACATAGGTTCTGCTAGTCTCCAAAAGGTTAAGTCCAAAGGTTCATACTTTGAGGGTTAGTATACTGACCGCGCAAGGGTTGAGAACTAAATTATCTCCCACTATGACCCTGAGGGCCATTCATCCAGATGTAAAGGGTGCATCCACTATGGATGCATCCAATACATTCTCATCAACCTTATCCTTCTTTGCCTATAACCAAATCAAGATCACATCTTCTGAAGATTTCACAAACTTGACTTCTCCTTCAATAGTCAGTATTGATTCTTCTAGCTTTTTAGGGCTTTCCTGACTTTGCGTTCTTGATCTACAGAACTTTGAGATGTGTCCAGCCTTGTTACATGAGTGACAAATAACTGGAGGCCTTATATTCCTCAGTGCATTGACATGGGTTACCATTTTACACTGTCTAGCTAACTGACCATTATAGTTACATATCTGACATGTAACATTCTGAGAACTTCTTACATTTGACTGATTCTAATTTTTCTGATTATGCTGAGTCTTGTTTTTCTAACTTGTCTTACTATTTATAGCTCTATGACCAAATTTATTGCATGAATAATAGTAACCATTGAAAGGTGTTACCTCTATACAATTCCTTTCTATATGTCCATGCTTGTTACATGCATAAAAAGTTTGATCTACTGGCTTGTGCTCATTCTTGGATGGTTCAACATGATCTTTAGTCTGACTTCCAGTCTCCTTAGCATTTGTGGTGTCTTCTAGTGCTTTCATTCTTGCTTGCATTTTGTCAATCTAATTTTGTGCTTCATTGAATCTAATGCCGCTAGTATCTCCTTTAAGCTTCTGAGCATATAATTAAGATTCAATCAGATCCTTTCTTGTGTGTAATTTATCAATGTGATTCTTAGCCTCTTCAAATTCAGATTCCAAGCTTTCTTTGTTGTTTCTTAGCTCCAAGATTTCCATGTTTTCTTGCCTCAATTCTTCATTCAGTTGAAGGTTCTCTTTGACCTGTTCATCATAGACTTCTTGATTGTTAGTTAGCTTGTCATCCAATTATTCAATATGATCTTTCAGAGATGTGTTTAATTCATTTATCTTTTTGACCATGATCCCTAAATCATTGGTAGAACATTCTTTTAAATCTTTTCTGAGTCTTTTGATGACTATTTGAGCATCACTAACTTTTTCTTTTAATTCTTCAATTTCCTTTTCAGATCTATCCAGGTCTTCAAGAGAAGCTTCTAGATTTCTTTTCAGATGTTTCATTTCTATCTTGTCCATGATCTCCTCAAGTGGTTAAACTTCTTTGCTAAGGACCAGAGCTCTGATACCAATTGTTAAGAATGGGAACACTGAGAGGGGGGGTGAATCAGTGTTCACTATATTAAATCTTTTTACTTTTCTCTTTACACTTAACTTGAATGCTTAAGTACTGAAATGAACATTAACATAAACAAGATAGATGAACACAAGACATAACACCAATATGGTTATGGGGAAACCCAAATAGGTAAAAACCCCAGTGGGAATTGACACCCACTAATAATCTATACTAGTGTCTTATGATCCTTGTTAGAAGATCCTTAACCCTGTTAGGAGTTTCTTTACAATGTATTTAGTACAATGACCTGGTCAAGGGTCAGACCCTGCTAGGAATCTTTTATAATAACCCTATTAGGGGTGTGGACACACTTTCCTAGAGCTCACTACTCAAGTGGTGAAGGCTACAACCTTTTGATCTTAGATACACACTATATTTGCTGGATGAATTGGCACTATGACACTGCTCAAGTCTGATTAGTTCCTTTGATGCGCTGATGCTTTGTCCTCTTGGAAAGCTCTAATACATCTTATTAAATCTTTAGAATCTTATTCTCTTCTTATCTTGACTCTATATCCACATCCATACTTAATTACAATGGCACATCTAATATTTATATGCGCATACAAAACAATTAACTAAGTCAGCCCTTTAACAGATTACATACAATGCTTCCAATTGAATTAGCTCAAGTGTGTTTACAAACAAACATAATTATATGTCTACAACCTAATTACAATAGGTGCATAGCCCTTACACAATAATATTATAGTTGCTAATCAATTTACCATTAGTCAACTACATACACTATTATGTTCTGGCATTCACTGGCTGTGTAACTTCAACTCTCTATAACTCATCATATTTGTATCTCTGATCATGCGCTCATAGAATAAGCATGAATACACTCTTACCATCTTATCTTCTTGGGTGCATACCATAACTTGGTCATACGCATGTGCGCTGATGCTCTGAACTACTAGTGCTCTACTAACTATCTAGTCTTCTACACTTAGCCAATTTATGATCTTCTCATCAAGTGCACTGACTCTAAAATACTATATGAATTTGTTGCTATAATGACAACACTATATTAAGTCATATAAAATAGTATAGTCAACTTTCCAATGTTGGAAATATTCAGGAATTAACCGAGTTACTGAGAGGGGAGGGGTGAATCAGTAACTCCAAATTTTCTTACAATTACAGATGTATTAACATATAGTTCACTTTTTCTTTATGCATATAGAAAGCATGAAACTTAAAAGCATTCACAACAATGACACATAGATTTGGTTACCCAGAAACCTTCCAAAAAGAAAGTAAAACTGGGGTGGGGATGAAACCCACAAAGCTTTAGTACTGCAGAATAAAGTTGGCCGGTTAAGGCTTACAATTTGATCACTTCTGATGATCTGCCCTGTTAGGAGCAATAAGGATTGCTAAATCCACCCTGTTAAAGGATTTACAAACATACAATGAAGTATGCACTCGGTAAAGAGATTTTACAAAAGACTGTTAAGTCTACCTGGTTAAAGGATTTTAGTACTGGTTCACCTGTTAGGATGAAACAGTAGATCTCTTGCTTTGCAACTGGATTGCTGATTGAGATTCGTCGATGTACTAATCACCTTCTGTGATGAATTTGTCTTTGCTGTTCCCTATACTGCTGTAGCCCTTTGTAATTCGCTTATCTCTGCCTTTCTTTCTTTTTCACATTCATACTCATTTCTTACATCTTGACATTGTTACAACATTGTTTATATACAAGTCTAAACAATTAATTACAATTACAAAGTCGGCTTGACAAATAAACATAAGTGCCACTAAGTCGGCCCAAGTATGGTTACACGGTTCCTGCAAACTAACTCGGTGACTTTCTGATACTCGGCATCCACTGCATTACTCGGCATTGTCATGCACTCGGTAGAAGTGGAGGCACGGTTCGTACTAACCACTCGGTAGGTTTTGAACTTGGTAAATACTGGTGACTTGGTAGACATAATGTTACTCGGTTTACACTGTCCTGCTCGGTTTGCACTGTCTTGTTCGGTTTGCACTGTCTTGCTCGGTTTGCACTGTCTTGCTCAGTTTGCACTGTCTGCTCGATTTTCACTATTCTGCTCGATTTGCACTGTTCTACTCGGTTTGCACTGTTCTGCTTGGTTTGCACTATTTTACTCGGTTTGCACTATTCTGCTTGGTTTGCACTGTTCTGCTCGGTTTGCACTCAGAATGCAAATAAGTGTTGTCACTAGTGGCAATTCTGCTTAATGCCAACAATCTCCCCCTTTGGCATTAGTGACAAAAACACTTATTGCCCAAAACTTATATACATGAATCATGCTGAGATTTATTTTTGATTTTTTTTAAAAAAATTTGTCTTTGTTATAGGGCTTTATACATTATCTCCCCCTTTCAATGTGCTAACTTTTTCTTCTATACAAATCTTCTTCTATACATATCTCCTTCTATACATATCTCGCCCTTTTTGATGATAATGCCAAAGGTGTATATACAAGTGATTTATAGAGAGAATCCAAAATTTGATAGAAAATCAGAATGTACCTTCATTATTAGTGCCAGGGTTCTGTCCCAATTTTCTTGCAGAATCTTGCATGTTTGGATTGCAATTTGGACTTCTGCAGAGAGTTCAATCATGTGATCTACTATAGAGAACTGATTGTCATGAATCAATGTTTTGGAATGTTCAATGTGCTTATACATTGTATTCATGATGGGAAGGATCATGTTCTGGATGTCTAGCAGTGTGGACCGGATCCTTGTGTCTTCTTTCAGTAGATCTGACTGCATATTTGATAGGTATGAGATTTTCATGTGATGAGCAGAGCTTGAACTTGGTTCAAGTTGCAGCTTCTGTATGCTAATCTTCATATCCTCATCCATTTTATTCATTTTATCCTTGACATCCTTTGTGAACTCGGCAATATTGCACAGTCTGGCCAAAAGAGAGGTGACATTCAAATAGGTAGATTCAATGTTTGACAAATCTGAAGACAATTCCACTTGATTAATAGCTATGTGCTGAGCAATGTGCTCAAGCACTTTATTGTTGAATCTCTTCTTAGCTCTTTCAACTAACTTTTCTGTCCCAGATGAATCCTCATTGTATTTATTTACTGCTTCTGCTAATTGTAGCAAAACATGTTGAGAGGAGTCTACTTTAATACCTAATGCATCAGACAAAATGTCTTTAGCATCCTTAATAATTTGATATTCCTTGTCTCTCTCTTCTTTAAGCTTCTTTTGCTTTGCTTTCCTTTGGAGGATTTCACCTATATTTTGCATTTGGTCCGCTGATAGATTTGCAAAATCTAATGTTGGAATCTCTATTTCTTCATCTAGGTCTATATCCTCTACTATATTCTTACCCAAAAATTTTATACTCAGTAGAGCCTTAGGCTTATCTGTACTTAATGCCTTAGTAGTAGTGACAATAGACATAGTAGAACTGGCTATAGAGACTGGCACACTATCTACTGGAGAACTTAAAATATTTACACTTGTAGAATCAAAAACTAGAATACTTACTGCTGAAAAACTTGATGAAGTGGGAGACTGCAACTCGGTAGAAGAAATGGTGGTTGCTTCTGTTGTTGCTATAGGTGATTGGACAAAAGTTGAAGTTGTCACAACCATGCTTGAAGGTGTCTCCGGGCTAGATGTAGAAACTTTTACTGGAGAGGTAGGAAGTGATGCAATGACTTCTGCTGCTATCCTCACAGTATCATCTACCTCAGTGGCTTCTTCTTGTTCATCACTGTCATCTTCAATATCTTTTATTATTACTGTTTCAATACTCGGTTGGTGAAGATGGTATATGTTCTTCCATGTGGCATTTGTAGCCTTCACAACCAATTCAATATTGTTGATCAGAATCAAACAAGTATTGAACTTTAGTGTCATCTTACTTTCATTTTCCTTTAATGCCTTCTTTATTTCATCATTTTTCAAGCTCGGCATTAACTGTCTCAGGGTTTGATCAAATATGTCTATTATAGTTTGCTTTGCATTGCTCCATCTCATTTTTATTGGACCTAATAAGACTGCTGGAACCTGTGGGGCTAATTCATCAGGAGAGTATTTCCACTGTCCCATCTTTTCAATAATAGCATCTTCTATTTCCTTCTGTTCTGTTTCTGATCTGGTTTCATATTTAAAAGATTTTATGTTACTTACTCCATATCCTGATCCATCTCTAAAAAGTTTGATCCTCTCTTGAAAGTTTAGAGGAGGCCTTTTGAATACTATATCTTTGTCTGCCTTGTCTGCCTTGTCTGCCTTACCTCTTGCACTTCTCCTTGTAAATACAGCAGTGGGAGGCTTAGGTGCCTTAGTGATGAAAACCTTTCCTTTCTTCTTTGCAGGTTCTGGTTCCTCTATTTTCTCATCCTTTTCCTCTTCTTCTTCATCATTTTCTCCTTTGTCCTCGGTTAGCATTTGCATTTTGGCTATCCTCTTCTTTCCTTTGTTGACCGCCTGTGGAAGCTTTATGCTTAATTCAATTCTCACCTTTGCTTCATCATATGTTCCAAAATATGGAGCTTTGGGATTAACAGGCTGATTAAGAAGGGCTTCAATGATATTCTTGGTTTCATCAATATTTACCTCATAAGGAAGAGGTATGCAATCCTCGGTTTAGCTGCTTGAATATATACATTGTCACAATCTACCATGAAACAAATGTCATCCTTGTAATCTTCCACCAACTTCTGTGGAATCCGGAATCTGTCATTCATTTTCTCTTTGAAAGACTCAAAATAACTATCCATGATGCTTTCAAAATTTTCACCCATTTCTGAGATGTATTCATTTATCTCATAAAGGACTGGCACATCTTTTCTCCATACAACTTTTCCTTTGGAAGGGAAGAATTTCTGAACATAGAAGAATAAACAGACCAGTAGAGATCCAAACTTACATGGATTGTTTTTGGAAGTTTGAATGCTTTCCATGTTCTTGTTAAATTGTTTTAACAATAAATCTGCAAGGTCAAATGATAAGTTATTCTTGACCACTTTGTATGCTAGGTCAATAGCTTCACAGGAGACACTATTCTGTCGACTTGAACTGTATATTTTATGGGCAATTATGTGTGTACCAAACTTTAGTTCAGCATCGGTAATGCTGCTGACTTTCATGCCTCTACCGTCCCACTCAGCTAGGGTTTTCTTCTCCAGTTCCGACCGACCTAGGGTTTTGGTAGTTTTTGCTTTGTTCAACATGGGAAGACCAGTGATTTGATGAATCATCTTCTTGGTGATCTCTATGGGTTGCTCAAGCCAAATCTTGCCATCATGTATATGGCTGAGAATGTATCTAACCCATTTCTCCTGAAAGTTTCAAGGTAAATGTGCAATGTGAACTAATCCCTTATCTTCCAGATGTTTGTGCTCGGGTTTTAGAATACCGTCCACACATAGTTCTTCACGCACAATATCTAGCTCTAGGTTTCCCATTTCATGAATTGCACAGTTGAAATGATTGCGAATATCGTTAATAAGTAGTACCTTAGGAGGAATCTGAGATTGAGCTCCGTTTGGATCTAGGGCTGCTGTAATTGCGGGCACGATCTTGAAATCTAGTGCTCTCCATTCCCCTTGGATGAACATTTCAGATCCTTTCTTCACTAAAGTGCTGGATGATGCCATCGTAGCTCACAAAAAATTCTTTTCGCAAAAAGTATTTGAATCGCTGGATTGCTCTCGAAATTTTCTGCTCTCCAAGTGCTAAAATTCATGGTGAAGAATGAGTTCAATTTCTTGCCTTTTGTTTACAACTCTGTCATTAATGCTCAGTACAAATTAGGGTATGAATTCTGACAGACTGTCACCCACTAAGAATTAATTGCTCGGTAAAGACTTTGCAACTCGGTGAACTCGAGAATTCATATTGCTCCGACCTCGCTCGGTAAACACTGGTACCGACCTTGCTCAGTGAAAACTAATACCAACCTTCCTGTGATCTTACTGCATCTTGTATGCTGATTTAGATCTTTCTTTTAATTCAGTTCTGGAACTGCTTGAAGTTTGTCTATGAGAATACAGTTCCAGTGCTTTCTTGGAATTTTAGTTTGAGTCGGTAGAGCCACCCATTCCATTACTTGGACTGGTTTTCTCGGTAGATTTAGGAATCCACTTTTGTCTCACCTGTTTCCTGACCTTAGTTGCTTCATTCTTCTTTCCATCTTCAACTTCACTAGCATTCATGCAATTTCTGGCTATGTGACCGAGTTTAGTGCATTTGAAGCATCTTAAGGTAGTATCTCTTTTCCTTAGATGATGTTTTATGCAGTTCATGCCAATGTCTCCATATTCTCCACAGTAATGACATCTACACCAGGTGTTGTAGTCCCATCCAAACATTGCTTTCACAATTTGTTCTGCTGGATTGAATGTTTTGGATCTGCACTCGGATGCTTTGTGACCTTGTTTGTTGCATTTGTGACAATTACCTCTGAATCTTGGTTTTTCCCTGCATTCATTTTCTTTGTGACCATGTTGATTGCAGTTGTAGCATTTTCCATTGAATTCTACTTTTTCATTGCTCCAACATTTATTTGAAGTATGTCCTATTTTACCACAATGATTACAAGTAGGTTTCTGATTTCTTTGAGTACCTTGCTTAGAAGATTCACCTTCTCCTTTGTATCCAAGTCCTGCTTTTCCTTTCTGCCTATGAAGATTTCGCTCATAGAGCTGATTCAAGTCTTCTTGGCTTTTCAGCATTCCTTCATTGATTTGTTTTTCGGTGTTTAGGTCATCCACCAATCTTAGATTGATTTCCTTTTCAGATCTTAGTTCTTCTCTTGTGTTTTCTATTTTTGATCTTAGATTCAGAATTTCCTCATTTGTATGGGAGATCTGATCAATTAGGTTTTCTAGCTGAAGGGTTTTATTTTGAACTTCATTGTTCCTTCCATCTAATTCATCTTTCAACTTGTTTCTTTGTTCTAAGATCTCACAAAATCTTGTTGAGTGTAGCTCTTGTTCTCTTTTTAATTTTCTCACTTCTTCCTGCAGAGACCCATTCTTTTCTAGGAGTTCTTTGACAGCATTGTTTGCTTCATCTGAGCTATTTGAGGGAAAAAGATCTTCAATCTTTTCTTCAATGTAGTTCTGATCATTCATCTGATTTGCAAGTTCCTTCCTTCTTCTTAGGGATTGGGAAAGATGTTCTTTTGCTTCTTTAAGTTTAGCTATGGCCATTTCCAGATCTAGCTTTTCATTTTTAATCACCTTGTTTAGTTTGAATACCTCCATTGTCCTGGATCTTTGCTCAAGCTAGTTAAGCTTTATCTTGAGAACCAACTCTGCTCTGATACCAATTATTGGAAATATTCAGGAATTAACCGAGTTACTGAGAGGGGAGGGGTGAATCAGTAACTCCAAATTTTCTTACAATTACAGATGTATTAACATATAGTTCACTTTTTCTTTATGCATATAGAAAGCATGAAACTTAAAAGCATTCACAACAATGACACATAGATTTGGTTACCCAGAAACCTTCCAAAAAGAAAGTAAAACTAGGGTGGGGATGAAACCCACAAAGCTTTAGTACTGCAGAATAAAGTTGGCCGGTTAAGGCTTACAATTTGATCACTTCTGATGATCTTCCCTGTTAGGAGCAATAAGGATTGCTAAATCCACCCTGTTAAAGGATTTACAAACATACAATGAAGTATGCACTCGGTAAAGAGATTTTACAAAAGACTATTAAGTCTACATGGTTAAAGGATTTTAGTACTGGTTCACCTGTTAGGATGAAACAGTAGATCTCTTGCTTTGCAACTGGATTGCTGATTGAGATTCGCTGATGTACTGATCACCTTCTGTGATGAATTTGTCTTTGCTATTCCCTATACTGTTGTAGCCCTTTGTAATTTGCTTATCTCTGCCTTTCTTTCTTTTTCACATTCATACTCATTTCTTACATCTTGACATTGTTACAACATTGTTTATATACAAGTCTAAACAATTAATTACAATTACAAAGTCAGCTTGACAAATAAACATAAGTGCCACTAAGTCGGCCCAAGTATGGTTACACGGTTCCTGCAAACTAACTCGGTGACTTTCTGATACTCGGCATCCACTGCATTACTCGGCATCATCATGCACTCGGTAGAAGTGGAGGCACGGTTCATACTAACCACTCGGTAGGTTTTGAACTCGGTAAATACTGGTGACTTGGTAGACATAATGTTACTCAGTTTACACTGTCCTGCTCGGTTTGCACTGTCTTGTTTGGTTTGCACTGTCTTGCTCGGTTTGCACTGTCTTGCTCGGTTTGCACTGTCTGCTCAGTTTTCACTGTTCTGCTCGGTTTGCACTATTCTGCTCGGTTTGCACTATTCTGCTCGGTTTGCACTGTTCTGCTCGGTTTGCACTGTTCTGCTCGGTTTGCACTGTTCTGCTCGGTTTGCACTCAGAATGCAAATAAGTGTTGTCACTAGTGGCAATTCTGCTTAATGCCAACAGCCAACACAAAGTTCATCAATGCCTTTCCATTATTTTAACCTTATCAAAATCATTTCAAATCTTATCAAATCAATCAAATCTCTTTCATCTCAGTATTTTGCAAATTAGTCTAGGGCATTGTCAAAGTTTAGTGATGTCTCATCATCATTAGTCCAAGGCATTTCCAAAATTCATTGAAGCATCATAAGAATCAAAATCATTTCGATTCTTCATTAAAATCATCAAAATATGGTCAAATTTACATCAAAGTCATCAACTCGGCCAATAATCAACTAATGTTTCCCTTAGGGGTAAATAACACAAGCTTTATCCCTAGTTTTGAATAAATAATTTGACTTTATTTATTCATTCTTTCTCCACAATTAAGTAATTTATATGAATTAATTGCATAATTTCATCATTTATGGAATTTCCTAAATTCCTATTTTTCATTTGGATGTAATTAATGTGCTTTTAAATTCAAAAAGCCCTTCCCTCTAATTGTGCTTCCATCCCTATAATCATGCTTCATAATTTCTTATATATTCCCCTATCCATTTCTTGACTAATTTGGCTTCCTAATTGCCTATTAATTTTCTTCATTATTCCCTTCCACGTTTTCCTTGATTTATGCATTCAATTTTTCATAATTATGACAACCTTCTATTTGCACATTCAAGTTGCCAATTCTACATTTGGTCTCCCATCCTAGAAATTGTGATCAATTTTTCAATCAAAATAACCATCATCTTTAAAGTCTTATCACCATCACTATAGTCAATTTTATTTCACTTTATTAGTGCATTATTCTAATAGGAGAGCTACATAAATTCTTTTGGAGAAGCAAGAAAGTGCACAATTGTCAAATTGACAAAGTTTTTCTTTTAATTTGCATATCTTTGGCTCCATTTCTTTTGTGTTTGGATAGGTTGATTAAGTACACTTTTAGAGTTTGACGGTTCCTCTTGTGTACTCATTTTCATCATTTTTCATATCCTAAAATTGGTGAACTTGATGTGAAAAAATGTTTATCTAACTAATTTTTATGTTTTTTTATACATTTTTAGGTCCTGGAGTGTTTTTGCATAGTTTTTAGCTAAAAATGTGCAATTGGTTAGGGTTTCTACATAGTTGGTAGCCAAAATTATGCACTTGGTCAAATATTTTCATAGTTGGTCATGGAAATTGTGTAGTTGGTTACTATAATTACACACTTGGTTGTCTAGTGATCTTTATCAGGGTTTAGGGTTTATATCTACAATTTACTACTTTCTTCTTTCAATTTTCTCTATTTTAAGTCAGTAAATGAACTCCAATGGCATAAATGAACCCTAATTTTGGTTAATATATCTCGCATTTAGATTCAGGTATCTAAACATAACTTCACATTTCAATTTGGTGTTCTTAAAATGAACCTCACCTAGGTAGGGTTTCAATTCAAAATAATTTCAATTTTGATTTTTTCAAATTAGTTCAAGTGCACACATAGCCAAATTAGGGGTTTCAAATTCATCAATTTAATTTAAGTTGATGGCTAAAATGAACCCTAATATCACATTCAAATGTCAATAGGTGAAAATTTTGCTAAATCATCGAATTCTGCAAGTCCTGGGTCATTTTTGTTGTCTGATTAGGTTTTTGCTCACTTGGTAGTAGAGACTGCACACAACGAAGCTCAAACTGTGCACTTGGTCAAAAAATTATGTAATTGGTAGTAGAAACTATGCACTTGGTCAAGAAACTATATATTTGGTCATTCAAACTACACAGTTGTTCATTATTCCTACGCAGTTGGTAAGCTAGGTTTTTTTTATGCTTTGTGTTGAGTTTGTACATTCCAACTTATGTTTTTGCACTTAACATAGTTCTTTTTTCTGTTACAGATTGTCAATTGTAGTTTTTTGGCAATCATGGGGTGAAGGCTTAGTGGTAAACTACTATTTTTTTTTATGGAGGATGTTTGACGAAGATATTGTGTTCTTATTATAACTTTCATGTCTTCCTTTTAGTAGTTAGAAAACACTTAAGTTTGGTGCTTTAAAATAAAATATGCTAATAAATATTTAAGGATATCATTTTCAATATGAACACATTACAAATTAATTCTTCTAAAATTTCATTGTATTATAATACTTATGACGATAGTGATGCTAAAACATATCATTTCTTATTTATTAAATATAACTTAGCTCATCTAGGACCCATTATAATTCCATTCTTATTAATGAAAAATAAAGAGAGTCAAATATATAGAGGGAGAGGAGAGATAATGAGATAGAGATGGAGAGAGAGAGATAGAGAGACAAGGGTACATAAAGATAGATTTGGAGAGAGGTACAGAAAAGGGCACAAATACTTACTTAACCTTCCATAACTTTATTTTAATTTTCCATTAACATTTTAGAAAATAATGAACAAGCTTTCCATATCTTCAATTATTATGTTATAAATTTAGCCTATATAAAATATATACTATAATTATATTATTATATATTAAATAAACTAAATATTTAAATATATTTATTAATTATTTATATTTATTAAATAAACTTATATTAGATATATTTAATATAGATAGCCCTAGATTTTGGTATTTTTTAATTCGACGTTGATAAGCTTATTTTATATGTTATTTTATTCTTTTCCTTACTACTTATACAAAATTTATATTCACTTCTTCCAGGAAATGGTAACAAATGTAGATAGCCTTGAAAACATTCAGGTCTTGAGTGGATATTCAACTAAAAGCATTAGTAGTCTCTTAGTTGCAGTAGAAGCAACCACTAAACTTCCAAATTCATGTTGTTCTATTACTAAGCCAATGTGTCTTGCAAGTAATGTCCATAGTCTTCAATTCTTTCAACCACCTACCATGATATTGTGAATAGCTTCAAACCTAAATACAATATTCTGCCCATTATCAAAAAATGGATGCCATAGAGCTTTTGAATAGTTGCAGTGAAATTGAGGGGTTGTGCACTTTCATCAAACTGGTGCATCACCCTCCATTATTCATGCATATGATATGCATTTGAATAAACTATGATCATTTTTCGTGTCTTCCTACTATATAACATGAGAACAACATCATATATTAATTATCTAATGTAAGTCAAAATGCTTCAATTTTCACAATATGTAACCTATCTATAAGCATGGATGTAAATTTGAGTGCAATAAATAAAATAAAGATCTATTTTAATTAGAGTTTCCTTTCAAGAATGTAATTATTCTTGGGTTGACTACTGCTACATTGACTTGTTTACATAGAGAGCTTGTTATCATATGAAGTCTTCTAACAAAACAAAATGACTCTATATCATCGTAATAAACTCATTTAATCTATGGAAAACAAAAAGGAAATAACCAAGTTATTTAATAATGTGTTATGTTTTATTAAAAATATATATTCTCGCAACCTAACCAAACACTTTTTACAAATTTATTCTTACAAAAACTAACCAAACAATCTAAAATTAATTACAGGTTTCTCGACTCCTCCCATTTTTTCCCTTCACGATGGAGACTTTAACAATAGGGGCACTTGTAAAACTCCTTGTAGACACATCTATTATTGATCCATCCTTACAAGTTACATCTATAAACTTAATTCAACAACCTCATTTTGTAAATATCAAATACCGAGTCCAACTCTTAGATGTTATACACACCCATCCTTCTCTACTTCTAGAAAAATTCAAGGATCTCATCATTGAAGAAGCTTTACAAAGATGCTCTATTATTTACCTGAAAGAATATTCTTGCAAAATGCTCCACAACTTCATGTACATTCTTTCTTTCCTCCTACCATTTTGGTTCTTATTTTCCAACTAGATTCTCCTTGCTAAATTTTCCACCTCATTTCTATGCAGGGTGCTCTTGCTTGATAACTTTGCTATACTTTCAAACAATTCATCAATAGTTGGATCTCCAATTCCACTCCTTCAAGTTACAAACTACCTTCAACCTTTGACATCTAAATATGCATCAGGGTCTTCCCCAACTACAGGATATTACGTACAAAACATGGCTCCTTTCTAGCCAATACCCATAAAATCATTGACTCCATACCAAAAACATTGGTCCAGTGAGGGAAGAGCCTTGGAGAAAACATTGATCCACGAATTCAAAAATTCTTCCCATGGTGAGAAAGTTTTTGGATTTGAATGCATTGACAAAGATAGCTCTGAAATCCATGTCTCTTATTTTAGCAAACAAGCCGATTAGTTCTATAATGTAATTCACCTTGCTTGTCTATACAAAATCTCTAGCAGTCACATCAAAGTAAGAAATACAAAATATAGTAGTTCAACAAACCCATACAAAATAGACCTCCTAAACTCATCAACATTATCTCCTTCCACATGCTCGGATTGTACAATACCCAAGAATAGATATCATTTCAATAGCATTGATTCACTAGACACATTTCCTTTAAACTCCCTTGTAGATGTCATTGGCATACTTGTATCCTTTACTCCCTCATCAATCATACAGAAAAGAGATGACAACGAGATAAAGAAATGTACAATGACAATCAAATATATGTTGAATTGTACTATAGATGTTACATTATGGGGTCGCCAATGTGAAATTGAAGGTAAGAAAATATTTGATATGTTTAAACAATAGACCCCAGTTGTTATTTTGATCAAAGTTGCACGTCTAGTATCGTAGAATGACAAGAAACTAGATAGAACATTTTCAACCCTTTTTGTTGATGCAGGAGCATCTTGCATCACAAAAAATAAAAGGGGGCATGATAAAAAATAAAAATAAAAATTGGAGGAGAGAGGAAGTGACGAAAATGGAAGAAAAAAAAAGAGAAAAAATAAAAATAAAAAAATAAAAATAAAAAAATAAAAAGAAAGGAAAAAAAAAGTTATTTCATTTACCAAGGTGCATAGGTGAAAAATAAAAGAAAAAAAAATTATTTCATTTATCGAGGTGTGTAGGTGGCATTTAAGAAATTTATAGAAAGTTCTTGCATTTAATATTTGTAGCTGGGTAGTTACAACTTTCTATTTTCTTATTAGCCCACAAATGCAATGTAATTTTCTAATTGGCCCACATGGTGGTGCTTAATATTAATTAGGTGGGTATTTAATATTTGTATCAAGGTAGTTGTATCTATCTTTTATCCCACATTGGTTGTGTTGTAATATCTTGGGTGGTAAATACCTATATAAAGAAGGCATAAGAGCATTCATAGGCAAGCTCTTAAGTTGTAGGATCTTGTATTGGGGAAGAAACTCTCAAGTTGAAGCTCTTAGATTGTAAGCTTTGAGGATGTAAGATCTCTCATGTTGTAAGATCTCTCAAGTTGTAATGATTCTCAAGTATTAATGTATGATTTGTAAAGTGTTTTATCTTCTCTTTATCTCCATGTTGTTATTTCTTTGGTTATGAGTTGGTAAGGGTGGTGTGGCCCTTCATCAGTGGTATCAGAGTGGATGTGCCCTTCATCAATGGTATTAGAGAAGGAGTTCTTGAGTGTGTAGACAGATCATCGAATGTGAGGTAGTTTGCATTAGGACCATGGGTTGGGTGAAGTTTTCCTTAAGTGAATGCAAGTATGGAAAAGAGAAAGAAGAAGATGACTTTTGTGATTGGATGGATTCTTAGAATTCCTAGACTTGAGAAAATTAGAGAGAGATATCAAAAAGAGGCAAGCATTGCAATACTGGATCTGAAGAAGCAAGTGGTTGAATTAGAAGAGGAGCTGAAAAAGAGAAGAGTGAGTCAAAGAGATGATGGCAATTCTTTGGATGCAGGGAAGATAAAAGATAAAGTGGAGTATCACGCATGCGGTAAAAAAGAAGAGGAGGAACATGAAGATGAGAAGATTCATGAACCTGCAGTTGATGAAGATGATTTATTAATGAAGATTGCAACAGTCGAGGAAGAGTGGAATACCTTGGTTGGAGGTCAAAGGAAGGAAGTTGTTACATGCCTTGTTGAAGACACAAAAGAAGAAAACAAAGGTGAAGATATGAAAGAGGTAAATTTTTATGAATCATGTGATGCTAACTTTGAGATGGATTTGAAAGATAATGATGATGTTTTATATGAGGACCTTACAAGTGATGTTTTGTATGAAAAAGAAGATTTGTATGGTATTACAGAGTTTATTATAGTTGCATTAGATCCAAGAAGATTGGAGGAGAATGAGAGTTATAGATGGACGAAGTTGATTATAGAGGAGTATTATCAACAACAGATACTTGTTTCAGCTAGGTGTTGGAAGAGAAGAAAAATAAATGTTAGTAGCAGCTACTTCATTTTGTGAATCTATTTTCACAAAAAATTTCCTACATTGGGTGTCTGATGCAGGAGCATCTTGCATCACAAAAAATAAAAGGGGGCATGATAAAAAATAAAAATAAAAATTGGAGAGAGGAAGTGACGAAAATGGAAGAAAAAAATAAATAAATAAATAAAAGAAAGGAAAAAAAAAAGAAAAAAAAAGTTATTTCATTTACCAAGGTGCATAGGTGGAAAATAAAATAAAAAATAAAAGAAAAAAAAATCATTTCATTTATCAAGGTGTGTAGGTGGCATTTTAGAAATTTATAGAAAGTTCTTGCATTTAATATTTGTAGCTAGGTAGTTACAACTTTCTATTTTCTTATTAGCCCACAAATGCAATGTAATTTTTTAATTGGCCCACATGGTGGTGCTTAATATTAATTGGGTGGGTATTTAATATTTGTATCAAGGTAGTTGTATCTATCTTTTATCCCACATTGGTTGTGTTGTAATATCTTGGGTGGTAAATGCCTATATAAAGAAGGCATAAGAGCATTCATAGTAAAGCTCTCAAGTTGTAGGATCTTGTATTGGGGAAGAAGCTCTCAAGTTGAAGCTCTTGGATTGTAAGCTTTGAGGATGTAAGATCTCTCATGTTGTAAGATCTCTCAAGTTGTAATGATTCTCAAGTATTAATGTATGATTTGTAAAGCGTTTTATCTTCTTTTTATCTCCATGTTGTTATTTCTTTGGTTATGAGTTGGTAAGGGTGGTGTGGCCCTTCATCAGTTGTAATCAATCTAAATTTTTCAAAATCAAACGCATTACAAAAATGGTATGCATCTGTAGGAAAAGACCATACTTTTGTACCCTTGTCCAAAGGAAATGTTTTCCCACATAGCTTTATAAATCCAATTGATATCTGTACTATTGTCAATGCAAGGATTCCTAACTCACACCCTATTAGTGTTAAGGTGACTATTACAAAGTTGCAATTGGATAATTTTTACTACCATTCTTCTCCACTAGTCATGGACAACAAAAAATGTTTTAAAAAAAAAAGTGCAATCTTAAAAAAAAAATGTTCAATATTCCACCATCAAATACCACTCAAAATGGCATGGGAAAATTAACAGTACACAAATCACAAGGCCTTACACTTCAAAGAGAAACAATTGACATTGGAAGCACTGATCGATAGGGGCTAACATTTAGAAAAATTTCTAGAGTTTGTGACCTTGCAAACCTCTGCATTCAACCAACATTCACATTTGAAAGATATGCAAGAATGTAGTGAAACCCATTTGTCACTCGATGGAAAGAAGAAGATTTTTGTTTGATGAGATTATCACATTCTATTCCTTTGAAAACAACAAATTAACTACAAACAATAAAGGTGCCTTCCTTATTTAACTTGTCCATATATTCCAGTACAAATATAATGTTGACAAATAGAATAAATGTATTGATAAAAAAAAATTATTTCATGCAGAGTTAATTGTAATTGCTCTCATAAAATAAATTGCCTCTCCAAATATGATAAACAATTTCAAATTGTACTCTACGAACTAGGTGCAAAATTATTTATTACTATAAAATAATATGGAAATACAAAGATTAAGAAAACAATACTTGTATTATTCTTACAAATTCAATCTATGAACTATTTTAAATATTTAGTCAAAATAAAAAAAATCATTTGTCAATATCCAATTGTGCTTATAGATAAAATGGTGCAACGTAATGTGATTTTAGATTCTTTATAAAAAAAGACCACCTATTTTTTATTGATAAATAGTATATACAATAAATTTCTATTGTAAAAGAATGTACAATACTACATTCTAAGTTTTATAAATATTCTTCTTTAAAAATAAATAAATCACTATAGGGTATGTGCAAGATCATGAGGGGCCAAACTATGCCCTTAAGTGGCAATGAAAAATCAGCAAATCAGAGTTAGTCAACTTGACGTGAAAATTTCAACTAGCTATGAACCTAATATCAAAAAGTTATAAGAATAGAATCTATATAAAATTGAATTTAATTTCTAAACTACTAGGCCTTTTTTGAGAAAAAGTTAGTATGATTGGTGAAAAGTATAGATTTCAATGCAATAGTACAAAAATTTCAGGAAAAAAATAAGTAGGTGTATGTCTGACCACCTTAATCATTATCAAATGATAATATTTTATTATAATATTTTATATATAAGTAGTAGACTCATGCCTAGATGTGACACATTTTTTTGTAATTTTATTCCAAAAAAATAATTAATTATGAATTTTTTGCTACAATATTTTCAGAATAAAAAAACTCCCATGTCTAACCACCTTAACTCATTCAAAACTTTACAAAATTTAAAAAAAAAAAAAATTTCCTTATAGTAGGTGAAGCATAGAATGTGACGCATTTTTTGGATTTCAAAAATGTTATACCATCTAAAAGTTATAGTCATTTTTCAATCAGTATATAAATCAGCACTTTAGAGGTAGCTCAATTAGAAAATAACTAATAATTACTTACCGAATTCAAAATTTGATAGAAATTATATCGATAGAAAGTTGATAATCTCCTTAAGATACCCTTTTCATTTTATCAAATTTGGGTGAAAAAAAAGTCGTCAGCTACATTGTCAAAGTTTTGAACTGACATCGCCACTTTTTGGCCCCTCATGATCTTGCACATACCCTATATTATTAATTTAATATACTCGGTAGACAATTAAAAAAAGGTCTTTTATTTTAAAATGACTAAATTATAATTATCAATAAACTTACATTTAATTTAAAAATAAACAAATTACAATACAATTATACAATGTTTCTGTTCAAATTGATTAAATTTAGATACAATAATGCCACCAAATAAATAAATGTTATTGAGTTCACCAAACATACCCATTGCACAACAAAGTATGATTGCTAGTTTAATTCTATTATTGAATTATGTGTGAGATATAGATCTTCACACACTTACATTGGAATGTGGCTAAAAATAGGAAGAAGAGGGAGAACCCAATATCTGTCACATTCAACATTTATGAAGAGTGTAGCATTGAGCTTCGAAAACAAAAAAAATCATTCAAAGATCTTTTTCCCAAGTTGATGATAGCTCCATTGAATGGCATGGCGAACCACAGTAAAATAAATTTCTACTGCACTCTATAAACATGTGAAATGTCGTGGTAATAGTGAAATAGGTAAAGAAGAGGGTCACAGGTGAAAATGTTGACAATGAAAAATAATGAAAAATAATGAACCAACGAGATATTTCTTATCATTGTTTATTGTTGTTCTTTGAATTTTAGTTGCGTAATAATTTCTAGGGAAGCTGCACACATTTAACTAAGGCATCGATGTGATTTTGATAAAATGAATGAACTATATCGATGGATAATTAAAACCCGCTGCCAAATGAATAGGCGGGTCATATTTATATATTTGCTATCTTTATCTTTATCTCTGTCCACCCCCCTCTATATTCTCAATGTATTTGAATTTATTTTCTATTCTTATCTTTATCTCTCTCCATCTTCCTCTATATTCTCAATCTATTTGAATATATTCGCTATTCTTATCTTTATCTCTCTCGATCCCCCTCTATCATTTGAATCTATTTCTATTCAAATATTTATCTACATCTATTTTCTTATTCCTTTGCCTCTATCTTCTTGTCTTTTTCTCTCTATTTATTTCTATCCACCCTTCCTCTCTCTCCATATTCAACTTTATCTTTTTACACCACCCTTTAGATATATCTCTTACTCTCTCCCTCGCACGTTCCTTCTCTTTTCGCTTCTCTTTTATCTTTCCATGTCTTCCTCTCCCTCCCCTCTTCCAAAGAATGCATATCTTTATTTATCTCTTCCTCTATTTATATACTTGTCTCCCTCACTACCACTATCCATCTCTTCTTATGAAAAATATAGTATGAGCTTACATATTTTGTTTCAGTCATGTTTGGATTTTTGTAATTAGAAATATATTTAATTTGAAGCTATCACTTCTGTATTGATAACTTTGTCCCACAAAAATATCATTTTCTATTTAATGAACTATTGATTTACCTCAAGTATTTCATTAATGTATGAAAAAAAGTCCAAAATATTCCCTTATTGATATTCCACACCTATTTGACTACGCATTGTGTACAATTGTTGTTTGTAATAATCTTGCATTGAGCTGATTTTAAAAAGCAGATCATTCCGAGTGTAATTTATGAGGATGCACCACATAATTTATTACATCTTCAATGTGATTTTGATAAAACAGATGAGCCATTTTGATTGCTAATAAAATCTCTTTGCCAAATAAATAGGTAGGTCCTGATGATATTATTTTTAATAAAATTTCTTTGGCCAATCGTATGATGTCTCGCGCGGGGTTTGCCTTCTGTCCATCAACGCATGTACTAAATATTTCATTGTGATTTGATGTTGTGTACTCTCTTTAGTGTCTTCATCACTTGCGTTGTTGTCAAATTTGTAGGGTGAAGATAAGTAGAGGTAGAAAGAGTAAAGGGAGAAAAGGAAAGACAAAATGGGAGGAGGAAAAATGGAAGCAAATAATATTAATGGTAGCAGTCAGGTCACAAATTTTGTTTTAATGGGATACAGTGGCAATGGAAAGAGTTCAAAATGGAAGAAAATAATATTAATGGTGTGGTATGGAATTTTTGGCATTGTTGTCAAAGAGGGAGAGATGTATTGAGAAGTGGTAAGAAAATAGATGAGACAAATGAGAAAGAGAGTCAAAGAACACAAGCAAATAAAGGTTAGACATGTTTTGATTATTAGTTGTCATCAATGTCAAAGGGGGAGATTGTTGACATGACTTTAATGTAGTGATGATAAGTGATGTGATGGTTTAGATTTGGTGTTGAGATGATCAATTATTGTGTTTTCATTGATGTCAAGTATTGGTCTAGTGTTCTTAGTGTGTTTCCAAGTATGTGAGAAGGATGAACAGTGTGTTGCAAGTTGTTCTAGTGGTTGTCATTCTTAAGGTATATTTGGGGATGTCTCTAGATGATAAATGTATTATAACAACTATTGAATGTATGATTTGTGTAAGTTATGATGGATTAAATAATGTATGTACATTACAAAGGATTTTCTCAAGCAAAGGAATTTATATCTACCAAATCTTGCCTTCTTGTTGTTTCCTAATAGTTACAACAGGTTAAAATCCCTTGACAGGGTAGATCCTAATAGATCTTATTTGTAAATCCTTTAACAAGGTGGCACTTTAGTTAGTGTTTGAAGTACTCTAACAAGGCTACTCCTAACTATAATACCCTAAAATTGGCACCTATTAAATTCAATTAATTTTGCTGCATTTTTGTCAATTTTACATTTCCAAAGTCCTAGTTTCCTAGGCAATTTTCTCTCTCCTACCTGACTTAATTCGACTTGATGTCAATTGCAAAGACCCTAAATTGCATTAATCAAATATTAAAATTAATTCCTAAAGTCTTTGACTTTTATTAGCTAAATTACCCCTATGATAAATTAATTTAATTCTAAAGTCCTAAGTGCTTGGAATTAAACTAAACCCACCCCATTTGGCTAATATACATGAAAAGGAATTAATAATTACTTGTTATTTGAATGGACACTCATTTTTGAATTAATAATTCACAATATTCGAAAGGTCACTCTGTGTGGTATTTTCCATTCTTTTAATTAAGTAATTCTTATCTTTTTCTCTCAAATGGGAATGAAGAGTCAAGAGTTTCAAATCAAGAACCCCTTCATTCTCTTCCCGGGCTTGTCTATTTAATGAGCCTCATTTCTTCATTCAAGGGAGCAATTTTTTAGAGTAATTAAACTATAGTATTTTTGTGTCTCAATTTTATTAATTCCAAGCTTTTATTGCATTTTAGTGTAATTTTCATTTATTTTAATATTGCATATTCATTATATTTAGTTTGGCTTACTTTCTGATAGCTTAATCTAATCTCATATCTTATTTCAAGTTCTTTAGAATAATCTGCACTTCATATTTTCTTTCCAAGCTATCTAGATTAATATCATATTTCTTTCAAAGCATCTTAGATTAAAATTGAACTCATTCTAGTTTAATTTCAATTTTTTCTTATCATTATAGCTTTTGAAAATCTTCCATTGTAGAACTGGTCTCATGGTTGTTGGCTCTCATTCTGAGAGTAATTAAACACCCCATCTACATAGGAGGCAACAAGTCACTTCACCACAGATTTTAGATTGAGTAATTCATACTCTCTCTTGTAATTCGATCATGTGACTAATGACAATGTTGCGTGTGTAGTTGGATTAGAGGTCCACATTCGAATATATACATTTTGGCACCCACCGTGGAGCAGAAAGATCAATTTCTAGCATCATTCTCAATTTTTTCTGACGAGATTCCTGAGTGTGTCGCATGAAGTTTCACTCCCTATAGCACTCTCTCTCGCGTGATTTGATGCATCCTCCCATGGCTCCCTATACTTTCTCACGCGCTATGGAGTACTTACTCGCACGAGATTTGAATATAGTGTTTTAAATTTTTCAGTCTCTGTATTTCCTATTTCAGATTTCTGACAGTTTCCTGTTTGTTGTTGTTTACTATTTCTCTATTATTTTCATAGCATAACAATTTTTTGCTGGACGTTTGACCAAGAACATAAAACATGCTAATGGTTTGATTGTAGGACAATAGTCAAAGACTTGCTAAAATGTTGTGTTTGTTTCTTGCTTTCATTCACATAGTCTAAATAGGGCTCCGTTAAAATTTCTTGAGGATTTTGATAGTGAGTAGGGAATTTGGCTCTTCATTACATGGAGGTGATGACCATGAATGAACCCAAAATCCTAATGATCTTACTAATATGACAAATTCTTGGGGAAGCGAAGAAAGGTAGTGAATCTTTATGCTTCTACTTGCCAGGGGATTATGCTCTTCTCTCTTCGAGAGAAATAGAAACCCAAAAGCTTGTAGATGTGGTGGAGTGAAGCTAACTCGTTGATGAATCTTCTTGATGTGTTTGGGTGAAGTGATGAGGTAGAGAAGTATGCTCTTCTCTCTTTGAGAGAAACAGAAAATCAAACCCTCATATCTAAGCCAAGTTGTGTCACCTTTAGAGGGTCTGCTGGAAGTTGAACCTCTGGGAATGACCCAAGTGAGTATGCACCTATCGCTGGTGATACCACCTCACTCTAATAAAGAACATTTTGTTTGAGTCTAAAGACTCCAAAACCATTTTAGCTTCCTTCTCAAGACTTTGACTATCATCTTGAGAAGGCTTCGTTTGTTATACTAAGCGGCGCCACTCCTCGCCCTGCTTGTGGGGGTGTATGACTTTCGGGTGTTGGTGTGGCTGTGAGGCCTCAAACCTGTATCAGGGGCACCAAAGGTTAGCATGAATGGAAGTCTATTAAAAACTTTCCTTAGCTAGTGGCCTAATTGGTTCACCTCCAAAAGGAGTCATAATCTTTGCGCGGGGAGGGGGGAGAATCTCTCCCATAGATTCCCATCATAAGCATACACCTGGATGCTTGAAGGTGGTTGCGACACTGGCCCCTGCTATAAGGGTGACCTTTGAATGCACACTATTGAGTCCTTGGAAACACTAAAAACACGGGCACCCTCTAGGGGGTGACACAACTATGTGAGGTGCATGTATGTGCATAAGAAACGGGTCAAAGGTTTTGTTTTCTCACCATTTTTTTTGTAGGACTAAGCTATGTGTTTGTTATCGAGTCTTAAACATTGTCCAATCATTATCAAACAAAGACTCTCCTGATGCTATCAAGTTGCTTTGTCCTTGATAGGTCTGTTAATGACTGCTTCTTGTATCATAACTGCTTGATTTGAACCTTTGTGTCTATAAAAAAATGCTTGAAATCCTAAAATGAGATTGTTGATTAAACTGTTCTTCAAACCTGTGAGGAAACTAGATTTTTTGTCAAACATCAATTCAGGTTGTACCTCAAAATTCAACTTTAACCTCAAAAACGGTGTCAGATTGTCAGATTTTGCACTTTTCCCACGTGAAGTTTTACTCTTCAAAGCATTTTCTTGTGTGAGAATTTGTTCTCTCACGCAATGGTTTGTGTTCTCTCGCATAGCCTGGTACTCTCTTGTGTGAGACTATAGCCCATTTTTAAAAAATAGAGACCTGTTTGCCATTGACTGTTTGACTTTTTATCTAATCTAATTTTTGTCTGAGGTCTATTTTTCTATTTTCCTATCATTCACTGTCAAAAATTGGTTGTCTCGAGTTAGGAATCGATCAATCTTTGCTTTGACTTGTGTTGTCTCTTGTTGGTTTACCTTATCTCTTTATACTTTTTGTATCTCGTGTTGCGATAGTCTTATCTTGGTTGTTCTAGCCACCTCTTTTGATGATTCATACTAGGTCCATCTCACATCTTGGCTTTCCTATCCTTTATCTCCTTTGCATTGTTCTTAGAGACTGAGTCTAGCATTATCCTGAATCTTCTCTCGTTTCATCTTCATCTATGACTGTCACGACTAGAAGTGGCAAGACTTATCCCATTCAGAATACCGATCAAGGTAGAAGCGAACCTCCTAATCAAGAAATAGATCATCCTAAATCTGTGGTGAAATCTAAACTTTGTGAGATATCCTCAATTTCCTCATTGAATACTTCAAAAGATAGTCCATCTCAACCATCAGCTCTGGTGTTTCAAGAGTGTTTTAATCCATTGTTTGAAGCACAACCTAGTTTTTCATTTCAAGAGCAAGACAAGTCATTCTTCCAAGAGAACTCATTGTTTCACAACTTTAAAAGACCTCTTCCTTGGACTAATCCTATTATCATACCTATTGATCCTACTGAGAACAGTTCTATCATTGAACCTAGTGATACTATTGACGATATCTTCTCACCTGAATTTGTTAAATCTTTTGATCCTGTTCATTCACCAAAGGTTACCGTGGCCATGCCCTTTCAGCACTAGACATATCATTTCACTAATAATTCATCTACTACACAAGCCTAAAACAAGATGGGAGATACATTTGACTTCCAACCAGGTAAGTACAGTCAAACCTTTGATCAATCTCAAAATAATCAATATCATGGTCAATCCTCTAATGACCCACATCATGCTCAACCTCGGAATGAGCAACCTCATGGTCAATATCAACATGACCAAAATCAATCCCACAATGATGACCAATCCCGAAGTAAACCTCAAGGCGATCGACAAATTGCATATTTTTATCACCCTCCTTCATTCGATCAAAACCAAGATGATCAGCAACAAGATCCAATTCTGAGTATTTATGAGATTCTTGGGAATGAAAATGAGGTGATAACTCAATAGGATATAGACACTACCAAAGCTAATAAGGGTCTTATTAAAATGATGGAGAACTTCTCCTAGAGGAGAAAGAAAAGTACTTCCTTGAGCTTGCTAAACAAGGGGCCAAGTTACCCTGAAACTATCAAGTTGAAACACTCGTAGCTAAGGAAGAAGAAACTGAGACCGCAAAGTTGCAAAAGATGGTCTAAGAAATGCAAGATCATATTAGTCAACTTGTGAGGAATAAAGACAAACCCGCTCAACAATTCACGATGGAAAGTATTTGTCCTTTCCTTTTTGACAGAAGTCTACATATGCCACCTTTTCCCAGAGGTGTGGAACTCCCTAAATATGACAAATACTTGGGTGCAACTGATCCCCAAGATCACTTAAGGGAGTTTGGCACATTCTCTGTGGAATTTATGCACGATCAAACCTATCTTATGCACTTGTTTCCTCGTAGTTTGGGCAGACCCGTGATGGAATGGTTCTCTAGATTGCCTACTGGCATTAAAACTTTTCACGAAATGGCTAATCTTTTTCTCCAACACTACTCACATAATATTCAGCATTCAGTCAACATTTGGGATCTTTGTAATTTAAAATAGCAACAAGGAGAAAATTTCCTAACATTTCTCCAAAGGTGGAGATAATTATGTACGAAGTGTCCTCACAAGCTACTAGAGTCTGAGAGACTCAACATTTTCTTGGACAATCTTGTCCTAGACTTTGGATACCAAGTGCAATTTCAAGGTCCTCTTACTTTTGATAGTATGATCAAACAAGCAGTGCGAATAGAGGCCTTTATGATCAAGAAGGGAGAATTAACTTTGAATAAGGACAATAAACAAGGATAAAGAAAAGATTGTCAATAAGAAAAGAGATGTAGTAAATGATGGAGTGGTGGATAATGTTACTGTGAAGCCTTCAAAGCCTAATTTTAATCTTACTTCCAGTACACAAGTAGCTAAGGTTGTCAAAAAGACCACAACAGATAATAACAAACTTCAAGATTTTCTAGGAACAAACCTTGGGCCTCTCAACCCAAGCGTGATTTCACCTCTTTGGGAGAGCCTCTTGATGTGGTCTATAAAACTCTTATAGAGAATCAGGTTCTTACCCCTCTGGAAAAGCGTACTTATGACTCACAACAATGACCTCATTGGTGGAATGATAATGCTTACTATGAATGTCACCAAAACATTGGTCAAAAGACTTCTACTTGTCTCCAACTGAAGCATAAAGTTCAAGATCTCATTGACAATGGTGACATCCTTGTGGAGAATTGTAATAAGAATTCAGACCATCAAGCTTTTAAGGATCCCTTCCCTCCTCATGAGAAGGGTGAGTCTTCAAATGCCAAGAATACCAATGCTAAAGTCAATTACACGTACACTAATAATGACAATGTTATTGGTATGATCAAACCTGTCGAGATAGAGTACTGTGATGTGATCACTTCTAAAGGGAGTGGTGATGCTCCCAAATCTAAGACTCCTTTTATCTTGTGTCATTCTGCATCTCATTCATCTGAATCTAAACAATCTCAAGACTGTGCTAATGTTGTCACTCGATCATGAGGAAGAGTTATTTTGAAAGGTCCCGATACTTCTACGTCCGCTCCAAAACAAACTGTGGATAAGAGACCCAATACTTCCACATTCACTCCGAAGCAAATTGCGGATAAGACTATTGTTGGCCCTACCAACAAGAACATGAAATCTATTCCTATAGCTAGCTCAGCTAGCTATATCATCTTAGATCAACTCCAATGAACCAGTGCTCAAATTACCATTTTTGAGTTGTTGAAGATCTCACCTGCTCACAGGAAGATTTTTGATAAGGCCCTTACCAAGGCAAACATTCCCAAGAATCTCAATCTCAACCGGTTCCAATATATAGTAGGTCATTTGACTTTGCCTCACTATCTATCCTTCTCTGAAGAAGATGATCACTCTTTGAGTCACCCGCATAATGCTCCCCTATATATAGAGGTCATGGTAGGTCCTAAACATGTTCGCCAAGTGATCATAGACAACGGTGCTGGTCTTAATATCTATTTCGTTAAACTACTCACTCAGCTAGGTTATGATGAGAATTGTATAGACCCTCACAAAAATATTACCATTAAAGCTTATGATGAGGAAGAACACAAGTCCCAAGGCTTAGTTGTGCTACCTATCTGCATAGGTCCTGTTGAGAGAGATGTTACTTTCCAAGTGCTTGATATTCCTCTTGCCTACAATATCTTGTTGGGTAGGCCTTGGATTCATGAGATGCAAGCCTGTTCCATCCACGTACCACTAATGCATTAAGTTCCTATTCCATGGGGCAGAAGTCACTATACCTACTAATACCAATTTCTCTTGCAACACTCTTGTGAAATCCATAGATAGCTTTGTTCCAGCAAATAGAGAATCCATTGAGTTTGATGATGCTAAGCTGAAAGAAATGGAACAAACTTTGAGACTTAAGGATACAGGCATGGGAGAATACTGAATGGAACCTGTGCTATCACTAGCTGCTCTACCTCTATCTCCACGCTCTTATGGGAAACCTTATGAGAATAACAAACTTTCTAATGCTCCTCCACAAATAGTTTATGATGGCACCTTTTCAAGGTCCTCTACTCCTTTAGAAGATGAGGATGAAGAGAGAGCTATCAAAGCTTGGATCTATAAGGGAAAAGAAATAGCTGAAACAACTACTCCACCTCCAGATTTAGAGCAAGAACCATACAATGAGGTCTTCAAGATCATGAAGCACTTCGGTTATAAAGGGAGTGGTCCTATAGGAAAGAATGATAATGGCTTACTAAAACCTATTGAAGCTATAGGCCACCGTACAAAGGATACTAGTGGCTTAGGCTTTAAAAAGACTCCCTTTTATTTGGGGACCAAGAAATTTGTGTCGGCTCCTAAGCCTGAACCTGAACTTGAACAAGAAATTGAAGATGCCACTCTAGAAGTGAATCCAAAGGACAACTCTGATGAAGATACATTTCCATATCCTATTCCTCTGGATCTTGCAGCACTCTTTGCCAAACCTAATGAGCCTATCATACCTATCCATATGGTAGAGACATATACTAATACTGATAATGATTCTAATAAAACTTCTTCAGTGTACCAATTCACATATGAGGAATGGAAAGAAACACTAAATGATGATCCTAATTTTCAAGGTGAACAATATAGACCACCACATTTTCAAAAGTACTTTGAACAAGAACAACTTTGACAAGTTGTTAATGCCACAAGGGATAATAATGAGTCTGATGATGCTGCTAATGAAAATCTCACATCAAGTACTGACTCACATGAATATGAATTCGACTCTTTGTCTGGTGCTACTTATGATGTAGACATAGATATTGTTCACGTGTATAAAAAACTCCTCAAAGTAGGTGAAGGGTCTAGCGCTAGGCCACACGAATTAGACACCACTAATGTTAACATGTCCTCTACTTCCGATGCAAGGTCTTATAGGGATTGAAATGCTCCTTTGGACAAGATCACTCTAGGTCTTGACTTGCTCGTCAACGCTTTTGAGGGTTATATCGTGAACGCAGTTGAACCAGTCACTACTCCCCTTTCACTCTGCCATCCCGATCTGATAAATTGGAACTCCCCTTCTGAATCCAATGAAGTCCTAACTTTCCAAAATGATTATGATCTAGCTTGTTACCTCCATGCTATTGAACCTGTGATGTCCTCCACCAATGAAAGAAGTGTCAACATGATAGAGGCAAATATCAAGTATCTTAGTTAAAAAATTAAAAGAAGAAAAAATAGATGCTTTGATGGTGAAAACCACTTTGTGGCAGTATCAGAGTCAAAAATAGTAAAAATAAAAGATGTAGCAGAGGGTGAAAACCTCTCTGAGGCACCCAAGGATGAGATAATTGATACGCTTTCGAGCCACTTTCAAGAGAGGTCATCAGTATTGATTGAGCCAACACAGCCGGTCAATTTGGGTATAGAGGCTGCTCCATAGATTATTCATTTAGCACAATCATTATCTGCTGAAGAAAAAGAAGATTTCACAAGCTTCTTTCAGAGAAAGAAAATAAACTTTGCATGGACCTACTCTGACATGCCTAGATTAGACCCCAATCTAATCATGCATCATTTGTCCATTGCACCAAGTATCAAACCTATTAAACAGAAGCTACAAAAGATGCATCCACATGTAGCACTTTTGGTTAAAGCAGAGCTAGAAAAGCTCCTTAAGGCTAGTTTCATAAGAACTATTGATTATGTAGAATGGATTTCAAACATTGTTCCAGTCACTAAACATGATAAATCCATTCGTGTATGCACTGATTTTAGAGATCTCAATAAGGAATGTCCAAAAGATGACTTCCCACTGCCTAATATTGATATGATAGTAGACATGATAGCAGGATATGAGATTTATTCATTGATGGATGGATTTTCTAACTATAATGAAATAAAAATTGTACCAGAAGATCAAGAAAAGACTGCTTTTACATGTGCCTAGGGCACCTTTTGCTGGAATGTCATGCCTTTTGGGCTTAAGAATGCTGGAGCAACATATCAGAGAGCTCTTACTACTATTTTCCATGAGATGATGCATAAAATGATGGAGGATTATGTGGATGATACTTTAGCCAAAAGCATGCAGTGAAGAACTCATCTCACAAATTTGGGTCCCATCCTTGACCACATGGAACAATTTAGTCTCAGACTTAATCTAAAGAAATGTGCTTTCAGTGTTACTTCTGGGAAACTCTTAGGTTATATCATCTCAGCTAAAGGCATAAAAGTGGATCCTAAAAAGGTGCAAGCTATTATGGACATGCCTCCACCCAATAATATCAGTCAAATGAGAGGTGTTATACACTGAATTTGTGCCTCTGATCTCAAGCTCTCGTAGTCTTGATAATCCAGTATAACATGGGAATCATCTCAAGGTTGTGGGACCTTTTTGCTAACCGAGATGACACCTCTAGATTCTAGGCTGGTTCCTCTTGGATAATCACCCTAATTTTCTCTTAGATAGAAAATGTAAATTCTTTGAGGGAAAGGGATAGAAGGAGTGCATGGAAAGGGAAATAACAGAAAGAAAATCTATCCTACCAGGTGATGCACTGAACTTGGGTTTGGATCTCAGTACAAAGGGATGAAACCAATGAAGGAGTCAGGTCCAATAAGTTACAACTCACTAGATAGGCTTGCATAAGTATTTCATAGGAGGGTCTGAACAAAGGCTCAACCTATGACCTGTAAACAAACATCATTTTCTACAACTAGGTGTAGGAATGAGACAAGGCTACTAGAGGCTGTAGTATACCCGCAAAACACCTAAATCAGATCAAACGTAGGAAACACACAAAATTGCAGAAAGCAAGAGGAATCAGGAAACCTGAGATATCATTGAAATCATGCATACACTTTGATCCAATAAGAGATAATCTAGACAAGCAAGCATGAGAACAACAAGAATATCACAGAATGCTTGCAATATTTGAACAATCAATGGGAATTTTACAATTGCAGAAAGTTAAGGAGCAGAAAGAATGCCTTCAATAACCTCTGGGGAAAGAAACTTTCCTTTTTTACAATTGGCCAATTCTGAGCACTACAAGCTCCAAAAAAGAATATATACATCCCCTGCACACAGGCAGGAATAAAAAATATCTCTAAATTAGGGCTACATAGATATGCGTTATAATAATCTGGCCCTAAAACAGTCACTTCTAATCATAAATGAAAATGTGCAAATATCTCAACCGATCAGATATCTTCTTCTGCGTGTCCATCCCTGAATTGATCAACCTGTAGACACAAAAGCCTGGATTCAACAACCTCCCTGCAAGCCCATACTACCATGAATGCACAAAATCCAATTTTCAGATCCTGGAAAGGACCCAAAATGGCTGCCCAAAAGATCTCTACAAATTCTCCCAATGCAACCGCCCTGGCGACATAAATTTTTTGAACTACCCGTGCTTGCAACATTTACCTTGGAAGGAAGTCCGCCATAAGAGGCTACATCTCTTTGACAAAGCAATGGTCACATGATCGCATGAGCTAAAAGGCCTTCATGCGATCATGCGACAAGTTTTTGAAAACTTGCCTCCGCCCTTCGAAAATTTCAACGGTCGCATGATCGCATGAGCTAAAAGGCCTTCATGCGATCATGCAACAAGTCTTAAAAAATTGTCGCTCTTCCACGCAAGACAATTAAGGCCCGCAAGATTCACCACCTGTCAAACCATCGCCAACTACCAGCCACCCACTACAGACTGGACACATCACCAAACCGCAAGCCCACCGAAGCCCTATTGACTGCTAGGGGCTTGTCGCATGATTGCATGCAGCTAAGAGTCTGCATGAGATCATGCGACAAGCTTTAGATGTTCACGCAATCCTAACCCCAGGTTTACCTCAGGTTCACATTTCCCTTTAGTCGTTGAACTGCTTGTTTCTTTTCTTAACCTTGGGTCACATCCAGCAACCATGCAAAAATCGTTGATCGTTGCTTCATCCAACGGTAGTCGCTAAGTCTCGTAAAACTTTTGGTGTATTCCCTTCCGTCAGGAGATTACCCAACTAAGGGAAGTCTCGTAATCACCAGATAGAAAGAATATTCTTCTTTTTAATGCGAGATTACCTGACTGAACCTAGAACCAAGCCCACCTCCAACTACACAATCATGTAAAGCTTTCCAACGTCGAGCCCAGAACTACCACGTGTCACTCCCCCATTCATCCCGGCCACTACATTAGCAACACCTCAACAACCCCTGGCATGGACCCACAGCAACACCACCCGAAAGCATGCTAATCGCTGACAGTTTGTTGCATGGTCGCATGGGCTTGGAAGAGCCCATGCAATCATGTGACCAATCGCATGATGCTAACTGATGACCGTTGGCTGCTTGTCTTGACTGTCGATCCTTTGCTGACACCGCATCAACGGTTGTCATATGATCTCATGGGATCGAAAGATCCCATGTGATCATGCGACAGCCGTCAGATCTTTTCTGCATTGGCACGGCCTTAGGCACTGGGACCTGCCTAATCAGATTTGCGCACTTAAGGTCAAAACACAGAGGATGCCGAATACACAGGGTTTTCGAGCGAGGGTTGAAAACACTCTGAATTTTTAGAGCGGAGAGGTCAAAAACACACTGGGCTTCTGGGCCAAAAGGAAGAAAACATCCTGAGCTGGCAGAGAGGAGGTCGAAAACACACTAGGTTTTCGACACTTGAGCATTTCACTTGGAAAATAGGGCTGTGGCCGAAAATGAATGAGAGGGAAATTTTGGGCAACATTTTGGCGACCTCTGTGGGATGTCAGCCTGCTAGACATAGACCAGTAGCCTTGAAATATCCATTAGGTATGGGGTCATCTCACGAGCACAAAAAACTTTCTGACAGGGAGAGGGACAAAAACTAAACTGGGAAGACAAACCTGTGCACAAGCACTTCTTGGAAAATAGGGAAAAACTAAACTAGAAAGCTGGAAGAAAGTAGGAAAAATATTTACAAGGATTTACAAGAAGGACCTACATAGAGGGATTAATCTCAAAGCAAGGCTTCAAGTGGAAACCATTCACTGAGATTGGCAAGGCAGCTCCTTCAAGGGTTGAAAGCTGAAAAGCGTTGGATCCTCTGCACTCTGTTATAACAAATGGTCCACCCCAAAAGGAATCAAACTTTGTGTGCTTGCCAGGTTTTGACCTGAACTCATCCCATTTGAGAACTACATCTCCAACCTTGAAGTTTCTGACCCTGGCTCTTTTATCAAAGCCTCTCTTTGTTTGACTCTGATGGAATGCCATATCTTGCATTGATTTATCTCTGATCTCTTCTAACTCCATCAACTGGGCATATCTGATTCACATAGGATCACTTTCCTCAAACAAGGCATACTGAGTGGCCAAGTCCAAGGCTGGTAATTCAGTTGAAATAGATAACTTGGCCTCTCTACCATACACGAACATGTATGGGGAATTACCAATGATTTTCTTTGGAGTAATTCTATCTAGCCACAAGGCAGATCTCAATTTAGTATGCCAGTCCCTCTGACTGTCTTGCAAGGTCTTTTTGATTATTCTAATTAGATTCTTATTTATTTATTTTGCCAAACCATTCCCCCGAGGATAGTAATTGGAACTTGTATTTAGACAAATACCCTTCTTGACTGCCCACTCTAAGACTTTGAGGCCTGTAAATGCTAATGCATTGTCTAAAACTATAGAATCTGGAATGCCAAATCTATGAATGATGTCATCATAAAAACTTAAAACAACACTCTCATTAGCTTCTTTTAAAGCAACTACTTTTGTCCACCTAGTGAAATAATCGGTTGCAGTGATTATCCACTTGTGTCCTGCACTAGATGGAGGGTTAATCATGCCAATGAAATCTATGCCCCACTTCATGAAGGGCTGCTCTGTTTTGACTGGCTGTAGGGGCAGAGCTGCAAATCTTTCTTTCCCTGCAAAAATAGCACATTTGATGCATCTTCTAACATAATCATGACTATCTTTGAAGATAGATGGCCAATAGTATCCAGCCCTCATGATCTTAAAAGCTGTAGTCCTAGGAGAGAAATGGCCACCAGAAGCTCCATTATGAAACTCAAATAAGACATCTACAACCTTTTATGAATCTATGCATCTTAGAAAGACACCATTGTGATCCTTTCTGAAAAGAATTTCATCTATCAGCACAAAAGGAACAGATTGTAGCCTGTAATACCTCCTTTTTGCTGAATCTAGGCCTGTAGGACATTGCCTTGTCTTCAAATAATTGATCATATTAGGCAACCAGCTAGCTACCTTGGCTTGCTCTCCTGTAGAATGTACCACCAGAGATGCATCTATATATTCCAATTTCTTTGAACTTCCATCTTCTGCCAGATGCTCACAAAGACCTCTTCCTCTAACCAGCTTGGTAATCTGAATATCTATGTCATATTCCATCACCTTAGTGATCCAACCAGCTCTTTTTTCATTTAGGTCCTTAGAAAGCAAAAATTCCTTGACACTTGGATGAGTAACCATCAAATGCACCTTGCTATGAGTCAAAAAATGTCTAAATTTTTTGAGGCTCTTTACCATAGCAAGAACATACTTTTCTACAAAAGAGTATCTTTGTTCATACTCTTCTAAACCTTTGCTAAAGAAAATAATAGGCTGCTCTAATCCTTCAGCATTTTCTTGAGTCAACATTGTAGATATAGCATCATGACCCCCATAAGCATAAAGGATAAAATCCTTACTAAAATTTGGGTTTAGGAGAGCAGGAGCTTCTATTAAGGCTTCTTTAATAGCTTGGAAGTTAACTTTTTTTTCTTTGGTCCAACTGAAGGCTGAACCTTTCCTCAACATGGCTATCAAAGGCTTGAGTAACTCTGCAATGTTAGGCAAGAATCTCCTAACAAAGTTAATCTTTCCTATGAAAGATTGGAGGATTTTCTTGTGATGTGGTAATGGTAGTTCTAAGATGGCTACAATTCTCTCAGGATCCACTGTAATTCCTTCTTTGGATACTACATATCCCAATAATTTTCCTTCATGAACTGCAAACACACATTTCTTGGGATTAAGGGATATCCCAAATTCTCTGCATCTTTCAAAAATCTACCTCAAATGCCTGATGTGGTCTACTACATGCTTTGAGTAGATAGTTATGTCATCTAGGTAGACCAGCACAAACTTGTACATGAGGCCCTTAAAGGCCATATCCATTGCCTTTTGAAATGTAGCACCTGCATTTGACAAACTAAAGGGCATCTTCTGATATGTCATGGTTCCCCACTTGGTTGTAAATGCAATCTTATATTGATCCTCTTCTTTCACTAAGATTTGATTGTATCCTGAATAGCCATCCAACAATGAGAATCTCTCGGATCTAGAGACACATTGCAGAATTTGTTCCATAGAGGGTAGTGGATGGCGGTCTTTTAATGAGGCTCTGTTCAAATCCCTAAAATCAACACATAACCTCAGCTCCCCATTCTTTTTCCTGAAAGGAACAAGGTTGGAAACCCAACTAGTATGTTTGATGGGGTAGATGATGTCACTTTCTATTAGTTTGAGTACTTCCTTATGCATAAGTGGTTCAAGTTTGGGATTAACAGGTCTTTGCTTTTGCCTTACTGGTTTAGCATTAAGCTCCAATTCAATAGTGTGCTGAGCAAGGGTAGGATCAAAACCCTTGAGGTCTTCATATCCCCATGAAAAAACATCACTGAATTCTCTAAATAATTTAGTGTAAGCTTGATTTTATGAATTAGTGTTTTCTTTTCCAAATTGTAGGCTCTTACCTGGTTCCAACTCTAATTTAGCACAATGTTCCTATTGGACCACCAGGCCAGCTTTATTTTTCTTAACTTCATCATCCTTGTTGAAGATAGTCTCTAAGGTGACAAGACCCTTAGGCATCTTATTAGATCTAAATTGTATCACTTGATCACCATAGTTCTGTGATAATCTCTTTTGATTGTGCCTTGAAAAGACATCTTCTTCAAACAAGAACTGCAAAATTTGTTCATCATTGTCATACACTTGCCAACTAATATTATTATCTGGAATTGAAGGTCTGATAATAATCTTGATGTGCTGCTAATCTGCCTCTTTTGAAATGCTATTGGGGATGTCAAACTGAGATCCAATAGAAGCTAACCTATCAGCATTTTGATTTAATTTTCTAGGGATAGCAATGATATTGAAAGCATGGAAATCTTCAATTGCATCCCAAACTCTATGTTTGTATGCTTTCATGACATCATTTTTGGTTGCACTCATCCCTCTTACTTGGCTGACAACAAGTTCACTGTCACCATATACTTTTAACGCTTTAAGCCCTCTTTTTCTAGCCCATTCTAGTCCATTAACCAAACTTTCATACTCTGCAGTGTTGCTGGTGCAGGAAAAACTGAATCTAAAGGAAGTATAATACCTTTCTCCTTTTGGGGACACCAGCATAGCACCTCCACCAGAACCATGTCTACTCCTAGCTCCATCAAAAAATAGCTCCCAGACCTGACTATCCTGATCATCTGAATCAATGTATTCTTTGAGAAGGCTTGGTTCTATGGCTCCACTTTCTTGAATCAGATAACTCCCCAAACCAGAATCTCAAACAAGACCCTCTTGGATCTCTGAGGTTCTTTCATCTAGGAGGATATCGGGGATACTCTCTATTTTGGTGCTTGCTTCACTAATGGTTGGGAAATCATTGTCATCAAATATAGGACAATTAGTATTGATGGAATTGGACACATATGGCTCTATATGATGTATTGCTAAGGCTTTTGATTTAATGGTAACTTTGGTACCATACCTTGTATGAAAGAGCATGTGAGACCAGTCGGAAGAAAGATAACCTCCTATCTTGGTTGTGAACTCCCTTGAGAGACATATGGCAAACAATGCAGGAAGATCTATGATATATATGTCAAGGAGAATGGAAAAATTAGGACTATTATAGAGAATTAGACTGGTATCTTTGGCCACACCTATAGTACTGACTGAGGATCCATCAAGTTGTGTAACCTTCTTTTGGAAGGGTTCATATTTAAGTCCTAATTGATCAGCCACTTTCTTGGGCATTACAGTGCTAGTAGCTCCACTATCTACCATACAATTATGCACTAAAGATTTCCCAATAATTAAAGATACGTAAAAGGGAGGTGGCTTTAAATTCCTACCTTGCATGGTATTGGCCTTGGAGTTGCTAGTCGGAGTCTCCTTTTCTTGGTCAGTGTTCACCAACACTGATTTTGTAGTTTCTTTTGCAGGTTGAGGATTTGCTGCCTCTCTCATGGCCTTCTCCAAAATTTCAGGTTGCCCTGGAATAGACAAAGAGTCCCACATAGACATGGTGACATTCACCTTCTTCATGTTGTCCACAATACTATAAGGTGCCACAGTGTGTACCCTTTGTTGTGATTTTGCTATGATGGGATCTACCTCTTTTGGAACCTGGCCCTCTTTGCTTGTGCCGACAGGGACGTCCTTGGATGTGATAGGGGCAGCTTGTTGTAGTGGCTCTACAGATGTAGTGGCCTTAGCACCAGAATCTTCTCTCTCCATGTCTTGGGCTCTTCTCTTTGCTCTTGTGCAGGCAACAAAAGTAGCTTCATCATTGACTCCATTGAAATCTGGTTGCTCCCAATTGAAAAGAGCAGTCTCATTCTCTTGTTTTTCTTGCTGAGGAGCTGTCCCACTATAAGGAGCTTCTGTTTGAGCTTGTGAAGCATTTTGAACCATTAGTGCTTGGTTCATCCATCCATTAGAACACGTAGCCTGATTGTGAGGCTGATTGCAAGGGAAACACCATTCATTATCCATGGCCATATTATTTTGACTAGGAACCATATCCCTGACTGGATTTACAGAATTAAGAGGTGCAGGGTTATATGGTTGGAATGGTCTTTGACTAAAATTTTGTCTTTTCCCTTGATAGCCTCCTTGGTATGGTGGCCTATTTTGTTGATAAGGTTGTCCTTGATTTTGGTATTGCTGATTAGGACCTTGGCCTTGTGATTGGAAGGGTGGCCTGATGCCTTGGTTTTGTTTCTTCAAGTTTGTGACCTCTTTGGTTAGAGTCTACAACAAGTTTGTCATTTCTTGTATACTAGTTTGTTGACTACTCTTTACCTCTTGCAACTCTTGGGAGAAATTTGTTGCAGCATGTTCCTGACCACTAGTACTAGCTTGAGGTGCTGAAATTGTGGGAATAGGGGTAAATGGGGGTACTTGTGCAGGTGCAATGGGCTGAAGACTAGGAAAGATAGGCATGGGAGGCCTTCTCTGTATCATGCCTGCTTGGATCAAACAATTTTCAGCCTTGACAGCAGTGTCAAAAGCTTGGGGTAAAGTGGTACCACCCATAGACTGGATCATGATAGAAATTTGGCTATTTAGACTTTGCAAGTAATACAGGAAGGCATGGTCAGCTGATGGCCCTACAAAGACTAGGATTCTATTCCATGTTTTAAGGAACCTACTATTATAATCTGTCATTTGCTCTTGAGGGTCTCTCTTTATAGTTGTTAATTGCTCAACCAGAGACAAATTATCTGATTTATCCTCAAAATACTTGCTTAATGCATCCCCTAATTCATCCCATGAAGTAATAGAACCAACAGTTAAAGTTCGAAACCACTCTAGAGCCTTACCTTTCAGAGATGCTGCTAATAATTTGGTGGCCACATCCTCTTGAGTAATGTTGTGTATGCTGCAAATGGTGGTCACATCTCTTATGTGCTCAAAGGCTATTGTTTGTCCCTCCCTTGTGAAATCAAGTATACTCTTTAATGCCACCAAGGGTACATCATGATGCACTGCAAAATCTAATGGGCTCCCTTGATTGAAAGGTGTAAAGGCAAAATTTCTAGCCATTGTAGGAGGTGTAATCTGAAGATCAACAACTATATGAGCTGTATTTGCTAGATTTGGATCTTCTTCTTCTAGATCTCTGGTCAGAGATCTGCCTCTTCTTTTGAAATGAAAGAGGAAAGGTCTCCTCTCTGAAGTATCAGGAGGTGTGGATTGGACTCTTCTTGTAGGAGATTCTCTCTGACTTGACCTGCCTTTGTAGCTTCTTTTCAAGGGAAACTTTAAAAATTCAGCAGGCTTTGAGCTTCTAGTCTCGATCTTTCTCATAAACCTTAAACAAGGTTGGCCTGAATCTTTGAAACCAGTGGAGTCACCAGATATACTTGATAGAACAACCTCTAAAGGTCTATATTATGCAATCTGTATATTAGAGATGACACAATCTTCAACAAATGAACTTCTTTACGGTCCCACCGGGCGTGCTAGAAATGTTATACACTGAATTTGTGCCTCTGATCTCAAGCTCTCGTAGTCTTGATAATCCAGTATAACATGGGAATCATCTCAAGGTTGTGGGACCTTTTTGCTAACCGAGATGAGACCTCCAAATTCTAGGCTGGTTCCTCTTGGATAATCACCCTGATTTGCTCTTATACAGGAAATATAAATTCTTTGAGGGAAAGTGATAGAAGGAGTGCATGGAAAAGGAAATAACAGAAAGCAAATCTATCCTACCAGGTGATGCACCAAACTTAGGTTTGGATCTCAGTACAGAGGGATGAAACAAATGAAGGAGTCAGGTCCAATAAGTTACAACTCACTAGATAGGCTTGCATAAGTATTTCATAGGAGGGTCTAAACAAAGGCTCAACCTATGACCTGCAAATAGACATCCTTTTCTGCAACTAGGTGTAGGAATGAGACAAGGTTGCTAGGGGTTGTAGTATACCTGCAAAACACCTAAATTAGATCAGACGCAGGAAACACACAAAATTGCAGAAAGCAAGAGGAATCAGGAAACCTGAGATATCATTGAAATCATGCATACACTTTGATCCAATAAGAGATAATCCAGACAAGAAAGCATGAGGACAACAAGAATATCACAGAATGCTTGTAATATTTGAACAATCAATGGGAATTTTACAATTGTAGAAAGTTAAGGAGTAGAAAGAATGCCTTCAATAACCTTTGGGGAAAGAAACTTTCCTTTTTTACAATTGGCCAATTCTAAGCACTACAGGCTCCAAAAAAGAATATATACATGCCCTGCACGTAGACAGGAATCAAAAATATCTCTGAATTAGGGCTACATAGATATGCATGATAATAATCTGGCCCTAAAATAGTCACTTCTGATCATAAATGAAAATGTGCAAATATCTCAACCGATTAGATATCTTCTTCTGCGTGTCCATCCCTGAATTGATCAACCTACAGACACAAAATCCTGGATTCAACAACCTCCTTGCAAGCCCATACTGCCATGAATGCACAAAATCCAATTTTTAGATCCCAGAAAGGACCCAAAATGGCTACCCAAAAGATCTCTGCAAATTCTCCCAATGCAACCGCCCTGGCGACATAAATTTTTTGAACTACCTACGCTCACAATGTTTACCTTGGAAGGGAGTCCGCCAAAAGAGGCTACATCTCTTTGACAAAGCAATGGTCACATGATCACATGAGCTGAAAGGCCTTCATGCGATCATGCGACAAGTTTTTGAAAACTTGCCTCCGCCCTTCGAAAATGTCAACGGTCGCATGATCACATGAGCCGAAAGGCCTTCATGCGATCATGCAACAAGTCTTAAAAAATTGTCGCTCTTCCACGCAAGATAATTGGGGCCCGCAAGATTTGCCACATGTCAAACCTTTGCCGACCGCCAGCCACCCACTGCAGACTGTACATGTCACCAAACCGCAAGCCCACTGAAGCCCTGTTGACCACTAGGGGCTTGTCGCATGATCGCATGTGGCTAAGAGGCCGCATGAGATCATGCGACAAGCTTTAGATGTTCACACAATCCTAACCCCGAGTTTACCTCAGGTTCACATTTCCCTTTAGTCACTGAACCGCTTGTTTCTTTTCTTAACCCCGAGTCACATCCAGTGACCACGCAAAACCTGTTGATCCTTGCTTCATCCAATAGTAGTCGCTGAGTCTCGTAAAACTTTTGGCATATTCCCTTCCATCAGGAGATTACTCGACTAAGGGAAGTCTCATAATCACCAGATAGAAAGAATATTCTTCTTTTTAATGCGAGATTACCTGACCGAACCTAGAATCAGGCCCACCTCTAACTGCGCAACTGCGCAAAGCTTGCCAACCCCAAGCCCAGAACCACCACGTGTCAGTCCCCAATTCATCCCAGCTGCTACATCAACAACACCTCGGCAACCCCTAGCACGGACCCACAGCAACACTGCCCGAAAGCATGCTAACTGCTGACGGTTTGTCGCATGGTCACATGGGCTCAGAAGAGCCCATGCGATCATGTGACCAACTGCATGATGCTAACTGATGACCGTTGGCCGCTTGTCTTGACTACCAATCCTTTGCTGACACCGCATCAATGGTTGTCGTATGATCTCATGGGATTGGAAGATCCCATGCGATCATGCGACAGCCATCAAATTTTTTCTGCGCTAGCATGGCCTTAGGCACTGGGACCCACCTGATCAGAGTTGTGCACTTAAGGTCAAAACACAGAGGATGCCGAAAACATAGAGGGTTTTCGAGCGAGGGTTGAAAACACACCAAATTTTCAGAGTGGAGAGGTCGAAAAAACACTAGGCTTTCAGACCAAAAGGCAAAAAACATCCTGAGCCTGCAGAGAGGAGGTTGAAAACACACTGGGTTTTCGACACTTGAGCATTTCACTTGGAAAATAGGGTTGTGGCAAAAAATGAATGAGAGGGAAATTTTGGGCAACAAGAGGATTATAGGGAAGGCTACAATCTATCCGGTGCTTCATTTCATAGTTGGCCAACAAGTCACAACCATTTACTAAAACTTTGCATAAGAATGTGACCTATGAATGGAATGAGGAATGTGACAAAGGACTTACTCAAATAAAATAGTATCTTGCTAATCCACCTATACTAATGCCTCCTATTCATGAGAAGCCACTTATACTGTATATCTTAGTAACAAACACATCTCTGGGTGCTCTCCTAGCTCAAGAAGATCAGAACAACAAAGAGAGAGCCATATACTATATCAATAAAACATTGGTTTCCTATGAAATGAATTATTCTATCATTGAGAAGGCTTTTTTAGCAGTGGTATTTGCTTCTCAGAAGTTGCAGCATTATATGCTAGCTCATACCATGAGGCTTATTGAAAAAATTGATCTACTGAAGTACTTGTTGAGCAAGGCTACCCTCACGGGTAGATTAGTGAAATGGGTAATGATACTTAGTGAATTTGAAATTGATTATGTGGAAAGAAAAGCTATTAAGGGAAAAGAAATTGCTGATCAGCTAGTGGAAGCTCCTTTGAAAGATCACCAGCCTTTGAGTATTGAATTCCCAGATGAATCCATCATGCTTCTCACATATCAATCTTGGAGCATGTTCTTTGATGGATCATTCACTCACCAAGGATCCAATGTAGTCATTCTATTTGTTACACCTCAAAGATACTCATTGCCAAAAGCATATAAAATGTTGTTTCCCTACACAAAAAACATAGCTGAATATGAAGCTCTCATTAATGGAATGAAGATATCCCTTGAATGGCATGTGGATGAGCTCAAGGTCTTTGGAGATTCTCAGTTAATCATCAATCAAGTCAATGATGTCTACCAAACAAAAGATGACAAGCTAATACCTTACAAAAGAATGGTGGATGATCTCAAACAATACTTTGCACACATTTCTTTCCACCAGATTCTGAGGGCAGACAATAAAGCAGCTAATGCTATGGCCACTCTTGCTTCAATGTTACAAATGCCAGAAAATGACTTCAGACATGAATTCCTGGTGGAGGCATTACACTACCCTGCCTACAATATTCCTGAATCCAGAATGATCTGTCTAGTCATTGGACATGATTCATCCCGCTACCACCATATCCTTTCCTACCTTCATGACCAGATCATTCCAAGCACCTATACCTAGAATGAAAAGCGTCACCTAATTCATACTACTTCACAGTATGTCCTCATAGAAAATGACTTGTATAGACGAGGTCTAGATGGTACTCTTCTTAGGTGCTTAGAATCTGATGAGTCCAAACATGCACTAGCTGAGGTACACGAAGGTATCTGTGGGTCTCATTCTAGTGGTCTGACGTTAGCCCGGAAACTTATTAGAGCTGGTTATTACTGGCTGGACATGGAAAAAGAAGTTGTTCAATATGCTAAGACTTGCAAACAATGCCAATTTCATGGGAACTTGATTCATGCTCCTGCTCATGAACTTAGTCCTCCCATCAATTTCTAGATATTTCAGCAATGGGCCTTCGACTTGGTTGGTCAGATACATCCTTCCTCTTCACGAGGGCACAAGTTTATCATCACAACTACTGATTACTTTACCAAGTGGGTTGAGGCAGTGCCTCTAGCTGTAGCTGACGGCAAGACCATTGCTATGTTCATACTAAACTATATCATTTTTAGATATGGCATACCCTCATCTATTATCACTGACAATGGGGGACAATTCAAAAATAAGGACCTAACATACTTATGCACTAAATTCAAAATTATTCAACATTGGTCATCTATCTATTATCCTTAGGGTAATGGACAGGCGGAGGCTTCTAATAAGACAATTTTGAAAATCTTGCACTGAACAGTTCATAAATTTGGTAGAGATTGGCATCTCCAAATTAATTCGGCTTTGTGGGCCTACAGAACAAGTATCTGAACACCAACGGGGGCCACTCCCTTCGCCTTGGTTTATGGAGTAGAGGTAGTATTACCTATTGAGGTTGAGATTCCAACATTGTGAATCTCTTTGAAGTGCCTCATCACTGATGAAGAAAATAGAATATCCCAGCTTCAAGAGCTTGAGTTACTTGATGAACGTCGGAAGGTGGCGTTCGATCATCTAAGAGCATACCAAAAGAGGATGTCTAAAGCTTACAATAAGAAAGTCAGACAAAGAGAATTCCAAGTGGGTGATCTCATCCTGAGGGAGAACCCTAAGAATCAGCAGCAAGGAGTCTAGAAAGGGAAATTCAAACCAAACTAGCTTGGTCTGTATGTCATTACTGCAGTATTTGGGTCTAGCGCTTATCGACTCTCCACCACTGAAGGAGAGCAACTTAAAAATCCTATCAACGCTCTTCATCTGAAGAAGTTCTATAGTTGAGACATTCTCGACATGCTCATGTACATACTTATTGGTCCTGAAAAAATCCAAAAAATTGATATATTGCAAAAAAATCCAAAAAATTGCAAAATGTCCTTAAAAAAATGATCATCTTAGTGAAAACCTGGTAAACAGGCGCTTTGATGTATCTATTATCTTGGTGAAAACCTGGTAAACAAGCACCTTGATAATAATAAAAAAAACACAAAAAAAAATGAAATATTCAAAAATACAAAAAAAATAAAAAAAGAGAAAAGTACAAAAAAATTGAAAAAGAAGAAAATGTGCCATTAATGAAAACCTAGTAAACAGGCGTCATGGTAGCAAAAATAGAATCTCTACCAAGATGGTGAAAACCTGGTAAACAGGCACCTCTTGTTTCCTGAAGTTACATCTCATTTCAGCATCACTTGGCTTTTAGTTTCCTACTTTAGTTCGCTTTCCTGCTTTCCTACTTTAGTTTGTTTCCTGCTTTAAGTCTATTTCCTGCTTTAGTTTGCTAGCTCATGCACTTGCCATCTGTTGTCTTCAAGATTTTCCTCAACTCTTCATGGATTGGAACTGGTTCACACTTGGGGGCACCTTCCTGGTCTAGGGGGCATTGTCCTATCACTTTCAGAAGTTTTGTTCGTGCATCAGTCACCAGTGATTCTCGTTGCGTCTACCTGTTGATGCCTAGCTACTTTTGAGATTTCTCTCCTTGAGGATCTCTCATGTATCGGTTGCCAGTGGCTCTCACTATGCCTTCTTACTGATACTTAGCTCTCATTTGAACTCCTCTCTTTCACCCGATCTCTTCCTTACATCAGTCACCAGTGGTTCTCACTGCATCTTCTTGCTAATGTTTCACTCGTGCTTTATTCTCTCTTTTGAGAATCTTCCTTGTATCAGTCACCAATGGTTCTCACTGCATTCACCTGCTGATACTTGGTCTACGCTCCACTATTTTCTTGAGACTTCATTTCTCACAACGGTCACTAGTTGTTCTCACTATGTCTGCCTGCTGTTGCTATCCCGTCGAGACTTCAAATATTGTACGCTTCTGATTCGACTTCAGTCCTCTTGAACACAAACGTAAACTGAACTAAAAAATGATTTTGTGTTCCTTTGAAGCATGTTGAGCTTTTCCTTTGCTTGTTTGTTTGTTTTCTTTATCATTTCTCCTCAAGTGAATCTAATATGTCTTTCTTGACTGAGAAACGTGAAGATTGGGGTCATGATCTTTCCTTTTCTTTTTGTTTGCTAGTTTAGTTCCAATGATCCAATGAATTCATATAAGAGGGGTGTCCTTCTATAAGAGCCTTCATCTCATATTGGATGGCCATGCGTGCCTCGACTCCTTTTATATGGATGCTTTAGTGAGGTTGGTTCTTCTCCTTGTCTGTTTTGAGTGACTTCTTTCTACTACAAGTAAAATTGCTAACGCTTGTCCTGCTAAGTGAACGTAAGGGTCACTGCGAGCACTCTTTGGCAAAAGAAGGAACTCTCGCATGTTTGGTGTGTTTTTTTGCAAGCAACATTCAGGTCATTCTAGCAATTGTGCTTTGATGCTTATGTTAACTTGCTAAATCAAAAGGAATAGGTGTTCAGGTCATTTTGGCTTCTTGTGCCTTAATGCTTACATCTCATTCCGACAAATCTAAGACTCATGTCATATGAACATATTCTCATAATTGCAATGTTAGTGAGGATTGTATGTAATTTTGTGATAGTCCTGTGCTTAAACGAACTTGATGATGATAAATATGGTGGGTCCAACAACCAAGTCCTAGGGCTTGCATTTTCATTCTAGGCTTGCATTTTAGCTTAGGCTTTCATTTTCATGTTAAGCTTGCATTTGAGACGATATCTTGGTACTCTCTTGATTGCTTTCTATTCATCAAAGGTTCTCATCTCATGTCTTGGGTTCATCTTGACCGCACAAGTTTTCAGGATCGAATTCAAAATCTGACATCTCTAGATGACTCGAAATTGCGTTTTAAATTTTGGGACCCTTTGGGATCAGACGCTTGTGCAGTCAGCCTTCTAGCGTCATCTTCCTGCCAAACCCTCATCTTTGCATCATGTGCTCAAGATCTTTTCTCTTTTAATCAAATTCAACTCTAGTCAACCATGGTCAACCATGGTCAAACTTGGTCAATAGGACCTCTGCTTTGCTCTGATTTGCTTCTACAACTTCTCAAATCTAGTATAATTGCTTTTGCTCTGCAACCTCTTATTATCAATCATCCTTCTGATATGTCATCTTTCGATTTTGCTCCTGAGGAGGCAGGATGATTGCATCATTTTGAATCTTGTTGAATCAATTCTTGAATCATTCTGATCCGAATCATCAGTTCTCATTGATAGGGGCATCTTCATGCCTCACATCTTGCTATCTGGTCATCTATCTTTAGGTATCTGAGCAATCTAACTTGGATCCTCAAGAATCAAGCTTCATTCTGGAGATGGTTCTCAAAATCTTTTAGGTATTGGGGCAATCTAACCCTAATTCCTGAGAGTCAAGCTTTGTTCTGGAGATGGCTCTCAAAATCTCTCTTAGACCATTATCTGGGCAATCTAACCTAGGTCTCGAAGGGCTAGGCTTTGTATTGCGGAAATCTAACCCTGATTCTAGAGACAGTCCTAAGTTTTCATCTAAATGGACATTGGGGCAACCTAACCCTGATTCCAGTTCTCTTAAGACCGTTGTCTTTGCAATCTAACTTAGACTTCAGAAAATCATGCTTTGATCTGTTCGATGTCTTGGCAACCTAACCTAGACTTTTGAATTCTTGTAATATGTCACTTCAGACTACTCTTTGAATCAACATGTTGTTCACACATCAATTCAAAGAGGGGCACATCTAATACCCTAAAATTGGCACCTATTAAATTCAATTAATTTTGGTGCATTTTCATCAATTTTACATCTCCAAAGTCCTAGTTTCCTAGGAAATTTTCTCTCTCCTACCTGACTTAATTTGACTTGATGTCAATTACAAAGACCCTAAATTGCATTAATCAAATATTAAAATTAATTCCTAAAGTCTTTGACTTTTATTAGCTAAATTACTCCTATGATAAATTAATTTAATTCTAAGGTCCTAAGTGCTTGGAATTAAATTAAACCCACCCCATTTGGCTAATATACATGAAAAGGAATTAATAATTACTTGTTATTTGAATGGACACTCATTTTTGAATTAATAATTCACAATATTTGAAAGGTCACCCTGTGTGGCATTTTCCATTCTTTTAATTAAGTAATTCTTGTCTTTTTGTCTCAAATGGGAATGAAGAGTCAGGAGTTTCAAATCAAGAACCCCTTCATTCTCTTCCTGGGCTTGTCTATTTAATGAATCTCATTTCTTCATTCAAGGGAGCAATTTTTGAGAGTAATTAAACTATAGTATTTTTGTGTCTCAATTTTATTAATTCCAAGCTTTTATTGCATTTTAGTGTAATTTTCATTTAGTTTAATATTGCATATTCATTATATTTAGTTTGGCTTATTTTCTCATAGCTTAATCTAATCTCATATCTTATTTCAAGTTCTTTAGAATAATCTGCACTTCATATTTTCTTTCCAAGCTATCTAGATTAATATCATATTTCTTTCAAAGCATCTTAGATTAAAATTGTACTCATTCTACTTTAATTTCATTTTTTGCTTATCATTATAGCTTTTGAAAATCCTCCATTGTAGAACTGGTCTCATGGTTGTTGGCTCTCGTTCTGAGAGTAATTAAACACCCCGTCTACATAGGAGGCAACAGGTTGCTTCACCATGGATTTTAGATTGAGTAATTCATACTCTTTCTTGTAATTCGATCATGTGAGTAATGACCATGTTGCGTGTGTAGTTGGATTAGAGGTCCACATTTGACTATATACACTAATAGGGTGAAGCTTCAAACAAGGCTAGAGGTAAATCCCATAATTGGGTGGCACATAACAATGTCTTTATAAAATCTTAATAGGGTTAAGTTCCTAATAGGGCATACTTTAGAAGAGTACAAAATCTAAGAGAATAATCTCACACCTAGTTCTCACCCATTTGGATTTCCACGGGAAAAATCTACGTGTTATGTGTTGCATGCATTGTGGTGGTTGTGTTTATTTTGTTTAAATTCTATTTTCTTATCAATTAGTGAACCAAAATATATTATCTTTGTGTTAAAGAAGTTAAAAAGTATCATATATTTAGATTACTAATTCAACCCCCATCCTCTTGCCCGCCCCCCCCCCCTCAGTAATCTTAGATCCTTAGGACTAACAACTGTGTGCTATAAATGTGTCACACTTCTATGAATCATTACATGCAAGGAAACTCAAGAATGAGCCCTCACAAATCGATCCATAGCTCCCTAGGCATGGAGTGCAAGGGTTTTAAGAATGCTCTCAGCTAGAGCTATTTAGCCAATAACCTTGCTAGTAAACCATGCAATGGGAGATTCAATGAAGACAAGGGCAAGAATGCCAATATCCTCAAGAATCAAGAATGAAATGCAATGCAAGCTAGATTAAGAATGGAAATGCAAGCTAAACTATGGAAATGAAAGATGCAAGTATTACAAAGCCTTCTAGTTAAACTAGATGAATTAATCTAAAGCATAAAGGAAATCTAAGCTAAGAATGCCATGAAAATGAAGCTACTATGCAAGAAATAAAATCTAACTATGAAGCAAGAAAGCCATGATGATGCAAGAATGAAGACAAGAAGATAGAGTGTTGATGAAGATCCAAGATGAATGCCAATAATGCTCCAAATCTTCAAACCCTAGATGCAAGAATGTCTCCAAAAGCTCCAAGATGACCTAGAAAACCTGCAGCATAATATTAGCATAAAAAGTTGTGTGTGCAAATGAGGAAGAGAGCTCTCCTTTTAAAGGAAATGAGGAGGAATGGGCCATGGAGATTAAGAGGCAAAAGATTTAATCAACGGTGGAGCTTGAAAGAGGAGCAATCCATGTGCACAAGTATCCTCCAATAGGAAAATAAGAGTTGACTTTTGTGTCCATATGAGACAAAAAGTACTTTTCTCTTTTTATAAAATAAGAATAATGTTTTATTTGTGCAACATAGGATAAGAGGAAAAGTGGGGGCTTTTTATTTATTAAAAGGGGAGGAAATATTCCTTTTAATAAATAAAGACTTAGGATAAGATGGTTAGCCCATAGAAAATAATCGAATAAATGATAGAACTAGGATTTGATCAAGAATAAGTAATTTATGATTTAGCAAATGGGGGCTAATAGTCTAGGTGACCATTTTTAGGTGTATACAACAACTTATGTCATGGTCGACCTTGTTATAATTTAAATGACCTATCTTGTATATAAGTACAATATATGCTTTGTAAAAATGCAAGAGTGTAGTGAGTGAGAAAGTGAAGATCTATACATAGAGTTTTGGAAGAAAAAAGTTCGGTTTATGAGGTTATTTTTTGTAACTTTAGCAGAGAAGTACATGAATAGACATTGTGTTATTGAGGTTGAAAAAGTTGTGTAGGATAATTGCATTAACATGATAATTTTTTCTTATCTATTAGAAATATTTGTATCTATCTTGACCCTATGACAACAAACCTGTGGTGCACAAGTTCTTTTCTATATTTTTCTACTTTGGTAGCGACCCTTTGTTTGCAAGTCCAGAGCAATGACCTCCTATCTATATTTAGTGATGTATTGGTAGTGAGCCTTTATTTTCAAGCCTGGAGTAGTGTGATCCTACTATCCTTGTAATTAGATTATATGTTCAATGATTTATCTCTATGAGCAAGTGCTCACCATGGTTTTTCCTAGTTTGGCTTTTCCATATATAAAAATCTTAGTGTTGGTGTGTTTTTGTTTTAGTTTTTAATTTTCTAATGTGTTATGAGATGAATATTCAAGGTCATTGATTACTTAAGTGAGATTTTGGTTTACACTGATTCACCCCCCCTTTCCCCTTCTCAGTATCTGGTGTGTGTTCAACATAAGTTTCTATCAATTTTGGAATGACCATAAATAGATCGCCTCTCTTTGTGTGGTTTGTTCCAATGGTTACTTATGATAGAGACACCATCTTTTGTTAGACATAACACTAATAAAATTGATAGAACCTTATTTAATTTTGTACATGTTTAATTTATGTTTGTCTCTAGTGTCTTTTGGCAAGGTTTACTACAACAAGTTTGGTTCAGATCTCCATATCGAATCCATCAGTTTGATTGATTTTTGAATGCTCTAGCATATTTTTAATGATCCCAATCAATCTTCGCAACATATGTCAATTCTTTAGATAGAGTTGTAGAAAAACTTTAACCGTTTGATGTTTAATTTATAAAATATCAAGGTCGCATTTTAAAACATGGTATCACATTATCCTTGAGACAAATTGAGTAATGGTCCAAAGTTTTTAATAAAAAAAATGGATACTAGGATGATAAATATGCATCCTATTTTTGAAATATAATATCTCTAAATGTGTCATATTGTTTCATAATGCATTGTAGATAATATCTCTAGTGATATTAGTTTTTAGTTTGCTAATGTGTGACATGAATTGCAAGACTGTGACATTGTGACGAAAGAGGGTTTATCGTAGAGACAACAAAACTATGGAACTAAGGGGATAGGTCCATAGTAATAAATGTAGTCACTATTTAACTGAATTAGAGTGGGTGTTTTTGACCCACCCAATGTACAATCACTTTCTAAATATGTCAATTGGCCCTACAAAACACCCATGACTATGTACGAGGATGAAAATAATTTTTTTATTAAAAAGTTTTTTTAATAAAATAATCTAGAATAGTGCTTAATATATGGATATTATAAAGCCATAGTAATACAATTGATTGAGAAATTTACCATCTTATGGCACTCAAAGGAATGTTAAAAAAGTTTTGGAAGATGCAATTGTCTTGAGAATTGATTTACACAAAAAATTATCAAACCAGTCAATATCAATAAATTACATCCTAAAATTATACATGGTTATAAGACAGTCCTATTTAAAGGTCCATTATGCTTGGCATATTATGAATTCAACAATGTTGGTTAACTCACAATAAAACCATGACCGGTCATAAGTTAAAAAATAAATAAATATCAAGTCATTTTGATAGGCCAAACAATCATCTTACAAAGATTTTGTCATTTTCTCTCTATGAGCTTTGCGGGATAATAAAGTTATATTTTAAAACTAGTTTTCCTTAGGTACAATTTCCTATTAATGGGCTTTAGTTGTGGTATTTCTATTATGATTCAATTGTAAATCTTTCTAGTTAAATTCATTAGCCTATATTTCATGAGTAGTGATTCACAACAACCCATGTCTTTCATGAGAATGAATGTAACACTTAGCATTCATTGCATCTAGGTGATGCTCACATTTGTGAAGCATTGGGCCTTATCGAGAGGCAACCCATCCCAATACTACTCCAACTCAAGCACACATAACTATGGAGCTTCCCCAAAGGTTAAACCCACTTAGCTTGGTACTCCATTTGCAAAACTTCCAGCTAGTGTTGTGCCTTATGAACAATTTATTATAGTTATCCTTTTTTGTTCTTCTTTGAAATCCTTTTTGAGATGTTGCATTACATTCAATAATTACAATATGAAAATTGAATTTTTTTAACTTGAATAACATAAGTTTAATATAGTTTACTTTAGTAAATTAGTTTTAATAATTTAGCTTTAATTGCAATATCTATTTAATTATAATTAAAATTATGTTACATTGAATTGCACTATAAGATTAAACTATTAATGTGTTTAATATTGATTTACATTTAAATCTTATAATGTTATTTTCAAAATGTAACTACTATAAGTTTTCTTTAATAATTATAACCTTAATCTCATGAAATTAACTTTTATAATTATAACTGAATATATGGACTTCTTCCCCAAATACATCTCCACCTCCATCTCCTTACACCACGCGTTCTCTCTTAATCTTTGCCCATTTATCTCCCTCTCTCTCCCTCCCTATTTCAAATATAGCATGAGCTCATTGGTAATTCAACTTGATTACACTCCTAATTCATTTATTTTGTTCTAGTCACATTTGGATCTATCTCTCTCTCTCTCTCTCACTCTCTACATTTTTTTCGTATCTCCTTATCTATCTATAGATATATCTCCCTCTCTCTCTTTACTTCCATCTCTCTCTCTCTCTCTGTACATACATACATATCTATCTATCTATCTATCTATCTATCTATATATATATATATATATATATTTTATCTCTATCTATCCCTCTCTTCTCTCTCTTTGTCTCCTTACCACTCTCACTCTCCTCCTATTTGTCCATCTTTCTATCTCTATCTCTCCCTATTTGTTCCTCTCTCCCAATTTCAAACAGAGCATGATCCTATTGGTAATAGAGTCATATTATCTTCATGAATCAAAGGTTTTGTTTCAACTATGTTTGGATTCGTATAAGTGGATACACAGTTGATTGAAGTTATCAACTCTTCATTGAGACCTTTATTACACAAATAAAATCATTTACTGAATGACCTACCAATTCACCTTGTATACTATACTAATATATATAAAAATTATACCAATGTTTTTTCCAATTAATTTTCTATGCTCTTCAACTACCCATTAGAACACCAAGATACAATTGCTAATTTAATTATATTATTGAATTATGTGTGAAATAGCTCTTCACCCACTTAACATTGGAATGTGACTGAAAATAGGAAGAATAGGTAGAGATGAATATCTGTCACATTCAACATTTATGAAGAGTGCAGCGCTGAGCCTCGAAAACAAAAAAAATCATTCAAAGATCTTTTTTCCATGTAAGCTGATGGTAGATCCACTGAACGGCATCGCGAACCACAGTAAAATTAATTTCCACTGTAGTTCTAGAAAAATGTGAAACGCGGCGGCAAAAATGAAATAGGTAAAGAAGACGGTCACAGGTGGAAACGTTAACGACGAAAAACGATGGAAAACAATGAACGAACGAGATATTTCTAATCATTTTTTATTGTTTATCTTCGACTTTCAGCCGCATAATAATTTCTATGGAAGCTGCACGCATTTAATTGCGTCTTCGATGTGATTCTGATAAAACAGATGAACCATATCGATGGCTAGTTAAGCCCGCTGTCAAATGAATAGGCAGGTCGTGTTTATATATTCGCTACTCTTATCTTTATCTCTCGATCCCCTCTATCCTCTCAATCTATTTCTATTCATAGCTTTTTCTACATCTGTTTTCTTATTACTTTGCTTCTATCTTCTTTTTTCTATCCATCCTTCCTCTTTTTCTATATTCATTTTATTTTCTTATTACTCTGCCTCTATCTTCTTTTTTCTCTCTACTTTTTTCTACCCATCCTTCCTCTCTTTCTATATTCATTTTTATCTCTTTATCTTCACTCCTTATCCGTCCATGTCTCCCTTTCTTTTTCTTTCTCTTTGTTCCTTATCCGTCCATGTCTTCCTCTCACTCCCCTCTTCCTAGACATACATATCTTTATTATTCACTTCTTCTTTTAATACTTACCTCTCCCTCTCTACTCCTCTCTGAATCTCTTCTTATCAGAAACATAGCATGAGCTTACATAGTTTGTTTCAGTCATATTTGGATTTCTTTTTTTTTTATCGATAAAGTCCGAAGCCATATTACTATATTTATATGTAAAATTTGAATAACATTCCAGAATTTGTAAGTTCTGCCACATTGCAGAATGAGCTTATCTAAAGGTGCACCAGATATGGAGCAAGAGAGCTCGGCACCAATATGCAAAAATAAGCAAACTAAGCTATTCCAGTCATAGACATATGGTGCACCAAATATAGAGCAACAGAACTCCACACCAATACCAAAATTATAAAAAAACCTATTCTGAACCAGTCATATACAAAACCAGAGGGGTAATTAAACTACTACCATATTGAGCTGTTGAAATGAAAAGAAAACAGGAACCTGGGAGCACATAAACACCAAAGCTAGTCTGATGGGGAGGTAGTGTCCTGTTTTGTGCTATCCGAAGCATTTTTCTCCTCCTCTTGAGAGGCAGAGGACATTCCTTGGTTCAAGTTTTCTGCAGCGTCCTCGTCATCTTCATTGATTACATTGTCCTCAATGTCATCCCTGCCATCCGCAGCCTCCTCCCCATCATCAGAATCTGCTTCGTCATCAGCCCCTGAGGCATCTCCGGAGTCCTCTTCATCTTCTTCTGCATCTAAAGAATCAGGGGTGAAGCCATCCATTCTTTCCTCATATCTATATTTATGGACCCAGCCCACCTCATCGTCTAAATCATCTCCATAAGGAGAGTCCATCCCATCCTCAATTCCTAAAAATTTTGAGAGGAAACTCAGACCATTTTTCATGTCCACTAGTCCCATGTCCTGGTGTTCCCATTCCCAACCCCATAACACAAAGAACTGTCTCGGCGAGCCACCATAAAAATTTCGCCGAGGGGCGTTGCCGAGCCCAGGGAAGGACAAACCTGCCGACATGATGATGAGAAGGTCCCATGGAAAGGAAGTGGTCAAATTTTCATAAATCCCTACTATGTTACTATGAAGATCTCCAAGGAAATTACCATCAAATAACCGGAGACATATTTCCGTTGCATGATTCTTGTGTGCTCCTGCAACCAGTAGACTAGCTAAAAAGCCCAAGCAAATATCAGAGTTGACTCTGTATCTATGGTTTGTGAGCAGGAAATTTGCCCCCAACACTTTCTTGACAGCATGTAGCACTACCCTGTGGTGGTAAATGCAAACTTCCATATGCCTTTCATTGCCAATCGGGGTGTCAAATGCGATTTGTTCAACCCTGGCTGTCAGTTTAATAGGGGTATCCATGGTAAGGAGGATGTAAAACTTGAGAAGTAACATAGGAAATGGCGTGAAAAAAAGCAGCTCCCGAGAAGAAAATGTCAAGCAAAGAACAACACCCAAGGTGGAGAGAATCGCTGGCAAAGGTGATTGCATGAAGATCTTACATGCACAAGCAATCACCGATCACTTACCGTACCGCTATCATTTCAAGACAAAGCCAACTTTGTAGCCTCCCCAATATAACTGCTATTTGTACAAAAAGATGGCTAAAAATGGCTGAGGAAGAATGAACTAATAAAGTGCCAAAGAAAGTGTTTAGTGGTTTGGAGACCCGCACCAAGCTGGCTATTGCATGTAACAGAAGACCTGTCAATCTCTGAAGCAAGTGAGTACATTCTGACAGGCAAGGGATCCATTGGAGACCGGAACAGTACGCCACCTCATGACCTTCAAAAATGTGCCTAGATGAATGACTGTAGTGTAGTAGAGATGACCGCCACAAAGAAGAAATCGAGGGGAATGATTAGACCCAAGACAAATTGTGAAGCCTTTCTGTAGATTTTGGAAACTACCTATGAAGAGACAAAAGACCGTTGCTAGGAAAGAATGATGAGCTGGGTTAAGAAAGAATGACCCAAGCACTAGAAATATATTTAATTTCAAGCTATCACTTTTCTATTGATCATTTTATTACACAAACAACATCATTTTCTATTTAATGATCTATTGATTTACCTCACATATTTTATTAATATATGAAAAAAAAAAAAAAAAAAACACCAAAATTTTCCCTTATTCATCTTCCACACCTCATGGACTACCTATTGCTACACTTGCCCTCTTCGACTACCCATTGTTACAATTGCTAATCTTGCATTGAGCGGATTTCAAAAAGCAGATCATTTGGAGTGTAATTTCTTGGGATGCAGCACGCAATTTATTACGCCTTCAATGTGATTTTAATAATACAGACGTGCCATTTCGATGGCTAATAGAATCCTGCCGCCAAATAAATAGGGACGTCTTGCAGATACGCTCTCCTTCAACACACGTACTAAATATTTCATTGTGATTTGGTGTTGTATACTCTCTTTAGTCTCTTCATCACTCGCGTTGTCGTCAAATTTGTAGGCTGAAGAGAAGCAGAGGTAGAAAGAGTAAAGAGAGAAAAGGCAAGACAAAATGGGAGGAGGCAAAATGGAAGAAAATGCTATTAATGGTAGCGGGGTCACAAATCTGGTTTTAATGGGTCGCAGTGGCAATGGAAAGAGTTCAACTGGTAATTCGATTCTTGGACGCAACGCCTTCAAGTCAGAATGCAGTGAATCCTCTGTAACGAAAGAGTGTGAGTTACAGACAACTGTTCGAATTGGGAGGACCATAAATGTGGTTGATACACCTGGTGTGATTATATGATCCCTTTGTCTCATTTCTTTTTCTGTCTCTTTTTCTACGTTTCCTGTTGATCAGATATGGCTCTGCTAATTTTATGTTTCTTTCGGACTTTTTGTGTCATAGTAAGTAGTGGGTTATGTTAAGATCTGGCGGTCTTTCAATTTTTTTTTATCGTTCGTAAAAATTGGCAATGGGTTCCATCGGTTTGTTAAACTATGGGATACAAATTGAGAATATAATTTGTAAATGATTTCTTCTATCTCATTCCTTACATTCGAGTATAACTTACACTCCATTGGTGGAAAGAGGAAAGGGCATGCAATAATTATTAACCAGGTCAGTGAATGATCTTATGCTGAGTGGAAAGCTTGTTAAAAGTGTTTCTCTTTAGCTGTTGGTGTACGTACAAGTGTTCATATGGTTAGTTCCTTAAACTGGGTTGGTTAACCCTGTTTGGAATTAGGTTTCATTTTTACAAATTTAAAGTCGGATCTTTTCAAGACTTTTGTGGAGCACTTTGAGTTTTGAGCTGCAGCAGTGCGACTGTGAAACCCTCAAATATACCAGTAAATAATGTTTTAAACTGTGATGATAATAACAACTAATTCTGTATGGATCATGATAGAAAACGGTTTAGGAAAACATGGGTAAGGTCAAAGAATAATGAAGACCTTAGATATATTAGAAGCAAATAAAATAATGTTCACTATTCTCATTCTAATATACAAGGGCATACAAAAGAAACATGTTGGGTATCTTCATACAATACAAGAAGTTGTATATAATTAAATCTTGAATGGATTTGTGTACACTTAATTGAAGAAAAAAGGGCCATGTAATTGAGTGACTAATGATTACCTGTTATGGTTGAAGATAAATATGAAAAATCTCATATGTGGTAGCCTTGTATGTCATTAGTGAAAATTTGTGATTCAAAAGTAAATAATGTAAAGTTTTTTCGGATATATCTCTATGTCCTTATGAAGTTTGATGAAAGTAAATGATTATTATTATAATTATATTAATAAAAATAGTTTGTTGATATGCTGCTGTCAAGGAACTTTAGATCAGAATCCAGTGCAACAAATTTCGAATAAGCTTGTAGTCATCTGTAATACCGTACAGAATAAAGCAGACGGCAAATAATTAAGAATTCTGTTTTCCCCCTAAAACATCTTATCATAGGCATTGTTCAACGTCACATAAAATCTTAGATATTTTTAGCATGGCAGAGACTCTTTTCTTTTACATTATCTTATCTTAATGGAAAGATTTCTTTTATGTTTGTAATATTAAATTTTGAAACTTGTCATAAAACCACCTGCATAATTAAATCAATAATAGCTGGGTATTTCGTCATTTTCATATAGCATATTTACATATTATTTTAGCTCTCATAGGTGTTTAAGACTAATGACCACCTCTATCTCACCCTTACGTAATGACTCGAATTTATGGTAAGTTATATGTTCTTGCCAAAATGCCAACGAGTCTTTGCAAATGCTTGTTTGTGACTGGTTAATGTATTCCTTGAATTGTTTCTTTGTTTCCTTGAGTTTAATAAGAGGAATATTCTAAATTCTTATGCTTGCAAGTTGCAGCACATCTTTACGATTTATAAGGCTTCTTTCTCAGATCAACTTCAAGTTCCATAGAGCTCTCAGAGTTTAATTTATTAGAGTTTTATCTACTGTAGTAGCTTTAAGAGATTGCAGTTGAATTACCAATCGGCCAACTTTATGTCATTTAAGGATATTAAAATATTCTTTCGATCACTAATCCCTTTGTGTTAAAGCTGTTTCCAAGCAATATACTAGCAATTTTAAAAGTAATTATTTAAGTGGCAAAATTTGCAGGACTCTTTGACACAGATGTATCTCCAGATTTGCTTGGGGAAGAAATTGTAAGATGCGTTGAACTTGTAAAGGATGGAATTCATGGAATAGTTTTGGTGCTTGCTGCTGAAACGCGATTCACCAGTGAAGAAGCGTCCGTTTTAGATAACTTGCAGATGTTGTTTGGACCGGAAATTGTGGACTACATGCTTGTTATCTTCACAGGTGGTGACAAGTGGGAGAAAAAGGGTTTGACAGTAGAGCAAAAGTTCCCAGTATTTCCACAAAAGCTCCAGGTTTGGTTTTTCTTTTCTGAACTTTTTGCAGTGCATTCTAAATATATTCTATACGAAATGTAGTAGATAGTATCAACACACCTAAGGATACTGATGATTCAGGTATTAATTTGATATCTTATTATTTTTCTAATCTCACATTCATATTTCAAATCAGGTATAATAATAATAATTCAAAAAAAAAAAATTGGTGTATGGTATTGAAAAAGTATTTTGAAAATTTTAAAAAAATAGAAATACAAATGTAATTGCATCAATCCCAAAGTTGTTTTTGTAAATGGCATCAGTATGGGAGATTTATTACTACAAGTACATCTATTTTTGAAAAATAGGAGATGAGGATACTAGCATCAGTACTAGCAATGTCATCCTCAAGAGCAGCCTCTACATCACTAGGTAACTCATGATCATCGTCATCAAAATTTCAAGTGCATCAAAGCAGGCAACCAAATCTTCCAACTCCACACGCTCTCGCTCAATATCCCAATGCTTTGCCTCCCCCTTTTTGTAAGTATTGTCTTTGTGTGTTGCGAGCCTCAAGTTTGAATGTACAAAGACCAAGTCTTTTGCCTTCTTGGAATGTAGTCTATTGTGTTTTATTGAATGGACGAAGGAGTATATGCTCCAGTTCAAACTAGCGACCTGTCAAGATTTTCAATTTTGAAATTTGAGTTAAGAGTTTGGAATAAAAAATTTTGAAATATAAATTCAATATTCATCAACAAGAGTTTATAAATTAGAATCTTAAGAGTTAAGAAATTACTTGTGATAAAATTTTGATGGAAATGGGTTGTAGGTGCTAGTACATTTGTCCATGGAAGTACCACCATTTATGAGCATTGTCATTGTTCTTGTCTTGAAGAGCCTCAAGATCACAATCATCGGTGCTTGCAAAATTTATGAATTCAAACCTTAGTGTAGGTCGTGTGTGATTGGGATAGAGTCTATGAAGGGTTGTCTTGTAGCTATGAGCAACTTCAAGATCTCTATATGGAGAAACTCTAATGGTACTCTCCTTGAGGACCAATTGGCTATAGAACCTAAGGCTCAATGAAAAGGAAAGGATATACAAAGTGGTAGTTATTTTGTTTGATCTCTCTATCATGATTATCCATAGTTTTTTGAAGAATTTTTCTTCAAGATTTTGCTCTTCCTCACTTACGATCTTTTTAATATCCTCAAACATGGAGTCTATGTCATCATATACCTCAACCAAGAAAGGCCTATCCATGTCTATGTATCAAATCCTAGTCAATATAGGCTTAGTGAACCTCAAGAGGTACTTAGCACGATCCCACCAAGAGTCATCTAGTGTTATTTCGTTAATGGTATTTGGCTTGGTACTACTAGATTGTCTCCATATGCTCCAATTAGCACTGATTACCATTCTAGACAATGTCACTTTAACCTTCACAAGGTGTAATAGTGTTGGAGGTAAAATGGGTCTTGAAGCAACCTATTTAGAATCAAAACAATAATAAAATAAAATCAATATAAACATTTAGATTTAAAAATATAGAAAGTTTACTAAACTAAAGTCTAAATTTCTAAAACATATTTAAATTATAAATAATTTAACTTACCTTCAAGAGCTCCAATTTTGAGAATTGTCTGAATATGGCATGTGTTGTATGGTGGTTTGTGATGAAGATTTGGATCTCCTTTGCATCTTCATACATTTTTTTGATCCAGTCAATTTTTTGTAGCATTAGGTTGAGTGAGGGAACAACACAATGTGTTCGAAAAATAAGTTTGAAATGCTCCTCAACCAATAACCCGACAAGCCTATAATTCTTGGCATTGTCAGATATTACTTGAACAACATTTTGAGGGCCAACTTGCTCAATTTCTTGGATGAGAATGTTTGCAATGAAAGCATTGTCCTTCAACTCCCCTTCACAATCCACAACTTTCAAAAATATTGCATCTCTTGTAGACACCACAATAACATGGACCAAAGGACAATTTCTCACATCTTTCCATCTATTGGATACTATGGTCATACCTATTTCGATCCATGAATCCTTGATGGGTTGTATGGAAGCCTCTGCATGGGTCACCTCTCTGTCCAATAAACAGGTGTACACCTTCTAATAACTCGGGCCCTTGAACCCCTTCAGAGCCTTATTAATTTATCTCACAATATTTTTCCAATACAGTGAGTGAAAAACATTAAATGACAATCCATTTGCATAAACAAATCTTGCTATGTCTTCCTCAACAATGTCTCTAGCTTCATTCTAAAATAATATTTCAAAGGGCCCCTTTTGTCTCTTATTTGTTACCAATTTTTGAAGAACACGCATGAATGGATGGCCCGCTACGGGTCGTTCATTGGAAGTGGAAACTAAAACCATAAATTTTTTTGTTTTCTTCTAGACTTTTTCGAAGGATGAGAACATGCATTCCCAATTGCTTCGTCTTTTTTTTTTTTTTCTCTTGAATATATTTGTTCACAATATGGTTTGGAAGAAGGGTTTTAGGTAGTACCCCATTAACTCTTGGGTTCCGTGTACAAACTTAATGTCTTTTGAGTATTAAAGTACATATGTGTTTTCACTCTACTATTAGAGCTACTAAATTCCTCTTTGCAATGATTGCAAATCCACAAAAAACCTCCACTTGGCATTGATTGTACCATTTCCACATATTTCCTTAGTGGAGAGGTTTGGTCTGTTTTGAAACGAGAGTTTCCAATGCTAGACACACTTGCCATTATATGATTCTACAAATGACATACAAAGCCACAAACCAAAATGAAAAGGAAAATAAAACTAGAGAGCTCATTTTATTTTGTAAAAAAAATGCAAAAAAAAATATTAAAAACAAACAAATTAAACAAAACCTTACATCTTTTGTTGAATCTTCCTCTTCAATGTCTTTGAGGAATTATCCACACTTGCAACCACATAGGAATAGCTCACAAACAAGCTTAGAGCATGCAACAATCAGTTGTCAATGCTCCTTTAGCAATGGCAACCTAAGAAGGAAGTTTAGCAATGGAGGCAATAAGTTTTCTTTTCCATTCACAAATTCACAAATGACATTTAAAACAAGCGTTTTAGACTTTTTAGTGGTCACTTTAAGGGTTGGAGGGTCAAATAGACCTAATTTGGCAAAAAGAACTTGTTGAAAAGGTCAATGAAAAAGTATTTTATGGCCAAATTCACCCAAAATTCTCTGAAAGGCATTCTGAGCTCCTCCATTTAAATTGGAAGTCTTGAAAAGTCATCCAAGATTCCACTTGGGTCCCACTTTCCATTGAATTTACTAGATTGTGGAAAACTTTTTAGCAAATGTGAATCGAACTATGCTTTCAACCAAACCAACTTGGGAATTCCACATTCCAGGAGTGAATTTGGTAACTTAGTTCTTTAATAATATCTAACAATTTATAAATTTGTTACAATAAATCTAAAATATATAATTTATAAATTTGTTACATTAAATTTAAAAATATTGTGATATTGAACTTTTGAAACAAGAATAGTCTAAAGTTTGATATTAAATTTAAAGGTGAAGAAAACAAATGTCAAAGAGTTCACTTTACATATTTGATATTTCATATTGAAATTCAGAAATGTTGATTCATTTTATATTTTCATATGAAAACTTTTCGAACATAAGGTTTTCATTTTTTTGAAGATGGAAAATTAAGAAAATTTATGCAGGATGTATTTTGCAAGCAGAGATGTCTGCAATGAGTTTTTGGTATGGTGTTGGTGACATGTCTTCGTGCAACTATAACTAATTTGAAAGAGAACAAAATAAGTATTAAAAAGAAAGTGTATGAAAAAACAACTTTTCAAACATAAGATTTTCATTTTTTTAACATAAGGTTTTCATTTTAAGAAAATTTATACAATGTGTTCTGCAAGTAGAGATGTTTGCAATGAGTTTTTGATATGGAGTTAGAGACACATCTTGATGCAACTACAATGAATTTGAAAGAGAACAAAATAAGTATTAAAAAGAAAGTGCATGAAAAAACTCTCATCTTTCAATGTACCATTGGACTTCTCATATCTATAAGATTGTCATATGCCTATTCCTACTCAAATTTGAAGAAGCGACAACAAGAATAAAAGGAAGTGTCAGTATATTGTAGAAGCAAATCTTTGGTCAAACATTGGCAAAAATCAAACATCTCTTAAAAGAAAAAAATCAAGAATCAAGCATCTCTCATCCTCATAAACCATCTCTTAAAAGAAAAAAAATCAAGCATCTCTCATCTTCATAAGCCATGCAGATTTCAAGAGAATTATATAAATCTTCGAACAGAAAAAAAGTCTCATAATGAGTAGAACATGTAAATCTATAAATCTTAATAATCATTTAAATAATTACACTTAATAACAAGCGAGGGAATTCCAAATTTAATAAGAATGATATCTTATAAACAATCTTTAAAATAAATATGTGTACGTAAGATTGAAGTACAAGATTTTAACTTTCATTACTCGGGCAAATATCTTTTTGGAAATAGAACCACAACGGTATTGTTTCCAATGTCCATTTAATATTTCTAATATTATTTGTCTAGTTGTGTACTTTAGAACTCTTGATCAATATATTTAATTTAAAAAATTCTTAATATAGAAAAATAATAATAAAATAAGTAAAGTCAAATGCAAATGCCAGTACCCAAATCATCCTTGAAAGATGCTCTATTTGGCTGGAAGCAGATGGCAGGCAGGTGCTGTATCAAAATTTAATACTTTCTGTTAGAGTGGCTTCGTGGTGAAAATAGCCATAATATACACTATAGTTCTCATAAGAACAACAATAATTTTGGTTGATTTCCAAATTTTTTGTATCGAAATCTTCAATGTTTTGTGTCCTTGAAGTCCCTTATAAACCTGCAGATTAGAGATTTTTTATTTGACTGACAGGATTTCGACCTCAAAGTATTCCGAATATAAACCCTGAGGTTCGGGTTTCGTTTGGGCGACAAAGTACTTTGGGGAGAGGAATCCATGCTCTCCTATGAGAGATTAACATAAGGCAATCAATCTTTTTGGCTGAAAGACGTAAAGCTAGAGCTGGTATAGATTTGTTTTAGTAATGGTGTTTCATAAATAACAAGATTTTAGTATAAGCATTGGGATGCTTATGTAACAATTGAAATTTATTATATTGGTATATAAATTATAATGCATATGTTGGTATATAAAAGGTGTGTTTTATCTATTATCTGTATATTCTTATTTATATATTGATTGTATATATGTTTCTATTATATATTTATTATTATTTTTTCAATGAAGGATAATTAATTTTGATTTGGAGTTATAAATGGGTGAGGTCACAAACAGGATACCTCATCTCTATTTAAACATTCAAGATTAGCACCTTAATGAAAAGAACCAACATAACTTAACCATCACAATATGTCAACGCCAACTATTATTTTATATTCTTGTATACATTAATCAATTTCAATACTTTTTATAGTAGCTTATTGATGATTTAATTGTTTCATTTATTTATTATTCTAATTGTATCTATTTTGCCTCTTTAGTTTTTCTTGGTAAGCTTTTGAATGTAAGTATTATTATTTTGTCATGTTGATGATCTTTTTTAATTTATTTGTGTTATCTTATTATTTCTCCTCATCCCGTGTGTTCCCTCTCCTCTCCTATTGCCTTTTCACCTCTCTTTTTAGTGAGTGTTTAGTCTGCAACTAACCATGTTGCATATCCTTGAATTCTCTTTCATTCTGGTGAAGGATGATAGGATGTCATCATAAATGTTGATGTTAAAAATTTACACAATAAAATCTAAAAAAAACAAAGATATTTGTATAAATTGTGAAGATTAACATTAATTGACAAGTAATTATAAAAATGAGGCAAGTCTAAATGTAGAACTTGACCATAAAAAATATACATCTAGAAATTGCCCATTTTCTTTTTCACCATTTTTATTTGAGCTTCTATCCTTAAGGTAAGTTGAGCCGATTGCGATTTTTTTTATTATGGTAAAAGAAGGTTTTGAAGGGGCCCCGAAACCCTATACAGAATGGCCATGAAAGATATTCAAGTAAGCCCATTAAACAGAATGGATCAAGACCAAAGCGAGGGTTTTACAGCAGGCACCCACAACCTAGATGAGACAAAGTATGAAACAACCTTCATACTAACTGAAACAAACTAAAAATCCAAATCAAGGATAAGACCACACTAGACAATCAAATCAAAAACTAGGATTTTCATTTGCCTCCCTTCTTTTGAGAGCGGAGAGTCATATCAAAATGTAGAGAGGAATTTTTATTATGTTTACCTATAATAGGAGTCCATCCCTCCTCTACCAAAGAAGCTTTCTCCTACCAATCAAAAGAAGGAGAGGAGCTAACCACAATATAACCAACATGAGAAGTTTGGACAGAACCAACAATGGCCACACAGCTAGTGCCAGACTTCTCAGCACCAAAAGGAACTTCCGAAACAGAACTGGTTGGAAGGAGGCCAGCAGACCCATCAGCCTCTGCAAACATTCTAGCACCTATACTACCAACAGAAGTTTCTAACTGATTGTGATTGTTTACATGTGTATTTATGTGATATTGAATGAGGATCGGTTGAATTTAGAGTTTCTAACTGCATTTCAAATATGACATGTTACATGAAAGTCCATTTGATTTGAAAGGCCTTTATTTGATCTTGTTATTAAGGGCTTCTCCCTATGTTATGCCATGGAAAGTGCTCTTTAATTTGCTAAGGGATTTTGCCCAAACTCCCTTGAGAGGCACTCTAGATAATGACAATAATAACACAATAAAAAAATAAAATAAATTATATCTTATTTAAAATTAAAATTAAAAAAATTATTGAGAGGAAATTCATAATTTCTTAAAGGAATAAACTATTTTTTTAAACATTTAGTGGTGGTTGTTATCTTGAAAATATTCTATATATCTCTATTTCCTTGAAGAAAATGTTGTTGTAATGTAAATGTGATAGCAACAATAGCAAAGATTGTATTTGTTTTCTTTGAGAAATAAGAATATCAATACATTTCCTTGTAATTGTTTCCTTAGGACGTTGTCAAGGTTTTAGCACATAAATTTGTGTTTTGTGTGGTATTCATTTTTTTCATTTTATTTACTTACATTTTTGCATTTGAATTTGTTGCAATGTTTAATTATTTTGGGTTTTATCCTTCTACTTCTACAAGTGGTATCAAAACAAATTTTTGCAATGATTGTGGTAGTATTGATGTTAATTTTCATAGTATCAAATGACAAAGGTTAAAAATGCAATCTTAGAGGTGGATAATTGAATGGGAAGAATAATTTTGAGCTATGGAAGCTCAAGATGCATGATTTGTTAGTGAAACAAGGATTGCACGAGTCATTGGTTCGAAAGTTAAAGAAACCAAAAAATATGATTGGTGAGAACTAAGAAGATTTGGATATGAGATAAGATAAGATAAGATAAATTTATTAATGTCCAACGGAAGACAAACAAGGGTCTATGGGACATGAATCAGACAGCCAAAATAGCAAGAAACTAGTGGACCATCAAACAATGGTCAAGGGAACATGCTAAAAGAACAAGGAACCAAACAAGAAGAAGAAAAGAACAAAGAGCCACCAGGGCAAGGACTAGGGGTCCTTCCCTTGCGGAAAGAAATCCAACACAGAAGGATAGAGACCCAAAAGATTATGGGTATGGTGTCGTCGTCGTGATCTGTTGGTGGTCTGTCATTGATGGGACATAGTAGTATTGTGAGGTCTCACATATCTGGAGTGACCGATGGTGGAGGCATATGAGGGTCACTTCACACCCCAAGCTAGGGGCAAGGAAGAGAAGAAATTTGTAATGAGCTGCTCGATGACTTGCTTCTGGGGAAATAGAAGTTGCAGGGTATGGTCACGAAGTCGTACCATCTCTCGTAAATAGAGTGCTAGACATCTCTAGTCAGAGTATCAAAAGAAGGAAGTCAAGGAGCTGCAATCTCTGAATAAGCAATAAAATCTCCCTCTGATCTCATAGTATATAGGGCAGTGGAAAATGAAATGTGCCCAGGTCTCAATCTCAGACAATGTGCACAAATTGCAAATGTGATCCTCTCTGTCAATGTGATGATCAATCTGTGCTCGTAAGCGATGAGAGATGACTCTGAAAGATCCCAACACAATTTGAACAACATGGCACCAATGCTGTGATAAATATCTAGGTTGAACGATGATCCCATCCTGGATGTGTAAGTGCTCAACATAAAATTCCATCCTTGGACACAAGCCCCCACTAGGGTTGGTGTAGGTTGAGATGATGTACTACATGTAGATGTCAAGTCTGACATGATCATTCAACTTTTTTCTGGAGGGGAGATGATGATCTGGAGCATCCAAAGAAAACCAAAAGGGGGGTAGGTGATCAATATCAATCCCGATGGAACCCAAAAGGGAAGTGGCATGAGCATACTAGCAAAGAGCTCTAGAGAAGGTGTCAGATCTAGCTAGCTCAATAGAAGAGCAATAGGCGAGGTAAGAGTATCTACTCTGGCCATCCGAAGAGTTTGCAAAGCAATGTAGGCCGTGAAGAAACCAAACCAGGTCGAAGATGGCTCCCAACCTAAAGGGATGAGCCCCTAACTCAGCCAGGATGATGTTGTGGGAGGTGGGATGATGGCATCTGATGATACGCCGAAGGAGGATAGATCTTAGCATGATTAGGTTGTATTTGGTAGATGAGGTTCTTTTCAATATCATTAGAGAAGAAAATATAATAGGCTTATTGAGCGGAATGAAGAGCTTCTACATGACAAAATACTCGACAAACAAAATCTACTTAAAGAGGTTCAGTTGTACAGTTGGTCAATGAAGGTATAATAATTTATGATCATTTAAATGTTTCTAATTCTCTTATTTGTCAATTAGCTAGTGTGGGTGTCAAAATAAAAGATGAAGACAAGGTAGTTACATTGTTTGGTTTGTTTCTTTCAAATCCTAGAATCACTTAGTCACTTTTATTAGCTTTAGCATAGTTGGTACCCTTGAATTTGGTTATTTTGTGGGAGCTTTATTGTTTGAATAGGTGGGAAGGAAGTCTAATATAGAAATCTCCTCACCAATGACAATGGTGGCTAGAGGTCAATACATAGAAAAGGGGAGAGTATAAAAGGTAAATCCAGATATAAGTCAAAGGGAAAAATGGGTAACCAAAAATATTGGTACTATTTACAATAGATTAGGTCATCTCAAGGAATATTTTTGAAAGAGGAAAGAAGAGAATGATCACTCCAAAAGCGAAGAAAATTTATTCGAGACAAGTTGAGGTATGGTCAGTGAAGCATTATTGGTTTATAATATTTTACAATATCAATAAGGAATGGTTATTATATTTTGGTGCTTCTAATCACATCTCCACATAGGAGTTAGTTTTCTACAACATGAAGTATCTAGTAAATCGATGCCATTAGTTGTGATAAATTGTAATCTATACGCAAAGAGGTATGAACAAGTCATACTCGTGATAGTTCAAATTTGAATTTTTTTTTTGTGATGCATATAATCTTATTTCTAAGGATCAATGTTCTAAATTGGACCCTAAATCCAAAAAATACATTTTTCTTGGTTGTGGTGATGGAGTTATTGAAGGAAATAGAAGATAAGCATCTGATAATGTTTATTCATCACTTGAGGAAATTTATACATGGAAGATCAGTTATACATAACCATAATAATGAAACAGTTATACGGAAATGCAATAGCCGGTGACAATTACAACTATCAATGTATTACAATGCCAAAATTCCCCCCCTTAATACATTGATCCTAAAAACTCATCAAAATCACTTTTCCCTAGGGATCCCCCCCTTAAGGCTTACATAATAAAATATGCTGATTACATAATATGAATACATATATTGAGAAAATCATCTTTTTGAAGTTGCAAATCCTAAATCATGCAAGGCTCCATCAAGCTATCTTGTGACCCTCGAAAAGGTGTAGCTTCGAGTTGTGTTCTTAAGCTCTCAGTCCTGAACTTTCGAACCACAGTCTTGAATTATTCAACAATGATCCCTAAGAGATGCGATAGATCTCTATCATTGTCTAATGACCGCGAAAGGGTATAATTTTCAATCATATACTCTGAATCTCACTTGACAACAATTCATATTGAGCGCACTACCAAATCTTAAACTTGTCTCCAAAATGAGTCTTCACAAGACATACATTCTTCAAATTTGTCAACATTAAAAAGAAAAAGAAAAAAAGAAAGCCAAAAATGCTTCTCATGCATAACACCATCTCAAAGCAAGAAGCTAACTTGAGATGATGGAAATCCTCCATCCTCCAATGCAGCCAACCTCTAGATATGTAGGTTACATATTACCCTCCCAAAGTAGCACTAGAGGATGAAATACAACCCTTGAGAGACGAATTGAAACACTTATGGACAAGCTCTTTACCATGGTCATCATGAACATCCTTAATAAGATTGAATGTTGTCCCCATGACAATGATACGAACTTCAATCCTAGCTACAATTATTTTCAAATCTTGTATTTCCATAACACATTTAAATTATATTTTGATGTGAAAAGGCCCTCTTATATTAGCATTAATTTGTATTCTCTATCATAGGTATGAAAATATAAGATATTTGTAGACCCAAACTTCCAACCACATAAGCTACCCTTATGACTCCAAGACTTCACAAAACCCAACAACAAATAAACTCTCAAATAATTTTATCTTTGAGAAACCCTAAATATTTCAATTAAACTCTTGACATACAATGAATTCTTGGCTGTCGTCTCAAACTGGGCACTCTACATCTGCGGTTACACCAAGTACCATTGGCTCTTCACCATAAATCTCATTCTTGGTCTGCATTAAAATGATAATCTCTCAGGTCTCTCTTTCAAAGGGCTATTAAAATATTATATTACGGTTTCTACACAACATAAATAAACTCACCAATCTACCATTCGAAACCGACATCGGGTTCTTGAAATAGTTCTTGAAACCGTTAGGCTTAAAGCCATCCAAGAAGTAATATTTAGTTTTAAATCAATTTACTGAGAAGAATGATCAAGAAGGAACAAGCGATGGAGCACACAAAATAATAAAGATGGAATCACTTACAAAAAAGAGCAAACACCACATACTTCATCGGCAGGACTGTCATCACCGCGCTGGACTATGAGTATTCACCGCACCTACACACTTCATCGACAAGACTGTCATCAACTCATAAGAATTTGTGTGAGATTTTGTAAACATCAAAGAGATCCAACACAATCTTAGTAGGTCTTTTCCTCGTGTCCTTTGTTTGCATCCATCATTACGTATCTTCTGTACACACTAAGATGTGCACTTCTCTAAGCCATTACTTCCAAGAGAATCCATGAATGGGAAACCTTGAGAAAGCGGCCTAGACCTCCCTAGACATGGAGTGCAAGGGTTTTAAGAGTGCTATCAGCTAGAGCTATTAAGCCAATAACCTTGGTAGTAAACCATGCAATGGGAGATTCAATTAGACAAGGGCAAGAATGCCAATATCTTCAAGAATCCATATGGAGATGCAATGCAAGCTATGCTAAGAATGAAAATGCAAGCTAAGCTATGGAAATGAAAGATAGAAGTATTACAAATCCTTACTAATCAAGCTATGTGAAGTAATCTAGAGCATGAAAGGAAACTAAGCTAAGAAAGCATAAACATGAAGCTAAGCTAAGAATGCAAGAATGAAGGCTAAATGCAATAAGATCTCCAAAAGCTCCAAAGTCTCCAAGAAATCCTGCAGCATAAGATTAGCATAAAAAGTTGGGTCCTTAGAATGAGAAGAGAGCTCTCCTTTTAAAAGAAGTGAAAAAGGAATGGACCATGGAGATTAAGAGGCAAAAGATTTAATCAAGGGCGGAGCTTGAAAGAGGACCAATCCATGTGCACAAGTTTCCTCCAATGAGAAATAAGTGTTGACTTTTGTGCCCCATATGAGACAAAAAGCCCCTTTCTTATTTTTATAAAATAAGAATAATGTTTTATTTGTGCAACTTAGGATAAGAGGAAAAGTGTGGGCTTTTTATTTATTAAAAGGGGAGGGAATTCTTTTTAAATAAATAAAAACTTAGGATAAAATGGTTAATCCATAGAATATAATCAAATAAATGATAGAATTAGGATTTGATCAAGAATAAGCAATTGATGATTTTAGCAAATAATTCTAGCAAGGGGCTAATAGGCTAGATGACCATTTTTGGGTGATTACATCTTCAACTTCGTACACCATTTAGATCATAGCACCATCACATAGTTCTCATCAAATATATGCACACAAGACAGGCATGTCGATCTTCATTTTTGCTTCGATACCAAATGAAGGAAATAGACGATAAGCATCCGATAATGTTTATTCATCACTGGAGGAAATTTATACACTGAAGATCAGTTATACATCACCGTAATAATGAAATAGTTATACGAAAATGCAATAGTCAGTGACAGTTACAACTGTCAATGTATTACAATGCCAACAGTTATAAGGGATATAGATAGTGGAATCCTACTACCAAAAAAATAATTATTAGTAGAGATGTAATATTTGATAAATTTTCTCTAATAAAACTAGACATTTGTAGAAGTTGATTTAAACATGAACAAGTACCACAATATCAACAAGATTAGTTCGAATCGCGTTCATCTATAGAAAATAGGGAGATAGAAGAAGCTTCTAAAGATGAAGATGAAGATGTGGATACAAAAACTATACAAGAAAATATGCAAATAACATAACCATCTCTAAGGAGGGAGATCTACACAAGTCAAAAATAAGGAAAAGTAATATATATATATATATATATATATATATATATATATATATATATATACCCATATGTATAAGAAACTTTTACACACACATGAAGATTTTACTTCATAGAGCATTTCGTTTACAAAGGTAATCTAGGTTTATTTTCAAAGTATGGAACATATACTCTTTTTTTTTTGCATCAAACATATGGATTGTATATTCATTTGAATTTTTACTAAAAAAATTTAAAATACATTTCAAATATGTTTAAATAAAAGGGTTTTCCCTTTTTTTTTTAAACAAATATTTTGACAAAAATGAGTAGATTTCTATCTCCATAACTAGTCTACCAAAATAAAATATTTAGATTCTAGACTCGCACAAATAATTTATTTTTTATTTTTAATGTTTTTTTAATAACAACCCCTACATAATCTTTTCCTTTCAACAAGAATTTTTTTTTTCCAAAGGAAAAAGAGAGCAGAATTTACTAAATGCAACTTTCTTCATTTCCCTTTTTTTTTTAGCCAAGCATTAGTCTCAAAGGAATACAATAAATCATAGGATACTATTGAGTTTCAAATCTTTACAAAACTAAAGGAAAAACTTCCTACACAAGGAATTCTGATTCAAATTTGAATCTTTTACAACTTAGGAATTTCTCCCAAAATAAGTGACTAAAAATTCTAACACAATAGAGAGCACTGCTCCTTGTTTTTTTTTTGTCAGTCCATCCATTTTTCTTTATACTTGAAACAAGGAACAAACATGCAATAAAATAAAACAAAGACCATAGAGGTTCACCTCCCATCCTAGGCCTTTACAAGGCCACCCTTGAGCTAGGAGAACTAGATACTAAATGTGGCACATACAAGTCATAAACCTATGCTAAAATCAGATTTAACAACCAATACAAACAAGAAGAACTCTCAACCCAAGACTTGCACATACAAGGCCACTAAATGACCCAAATAGTGGGGTGAAGGTGGACCAAATATTTAGGAGGATAAATGCCATTAAAAATTTTTACAAATACCTTCACAAGGCTCACACAACCATTCCTTCTCTCTACAATACAAAACCAACTAGCCTTTATGGCCCCCATGGCTGCATTCCAACAACTCTCCTTATGATTCCCAAATAAAAAAAATAAAATGGCAACAAGGATCCCATAATCCATGCCTTATCCCTATCCTCCTTGAGGAGAGACTCTACACTTCTAAGCTTTCCTAAAACCTTTCAACCCCAAGGATACTCTTCCCTCCAGAGGGTGAGTTTGGCCTGGAACTCCCATACAACAAACAAGCATGAAACACAATAAAATATCCATGAGGGAAAAACACAATAAATCTAAAATACAAGCACATTCAACTTCAAGTTTACATACTCAAGGAAACACAATGAACATGGAGAGGATTGCAACCAACCTCTACTCCAACTATGAAAAATGAATGGTTGATGAAGAGCTTCCCAAAGTCTTTATCCTTAGCCAAATTTTCCTTACTCAAGTTTCAAACTCTAAGTATCTCCAAAATTAGAGAGTGGGTGAACAACACTAAATCATGTTCTCCAAAATCCTCTCTAAGAAGCCTCCCACCCACTTCCCAACCAACTCTCATAAAGGATGAATGGTTCAAAATGTAATATTCTCCTTTCTTGTCTCCCCTCATAAATGAGATGAAGACCAAAAGTAGGGAAGGGGGATGAGCTTGACCTCTTCTCACAACCCAAAATTTGTCACTTCCAAAAATTGACATTTAAGAAGGATCATAAATGGAGTATGGGAAAATATTTGACTAAAATCTAACCCCCAACCCAAGGTATATCAAGTGGGCTTGCTAAACAAATTCCTAACTCATCCCTAGAGGTTCATTTAACATTCCAAAAACCCACCTAGAATTTGCATATGGGTTCAACATGATTTGACCCAACCTAAGGATTTCTAATCGAGTGGTTCTCATCGGGATCCTACATGGGACTACCCTAGGTTAGGTTGCAACACAATCATCCTCAAATGGACATGTCATTTCCACATATACACATTACAAGTGTCAAGTGACACCACAAAAATGCACAACACAAAAATACACATGACATGTATATTTAGGTATTTACATAATTACAAAATATCAATTACAATTTGAACATAAATACAAACATTCACATTTATGAAACATAGCACATCACATACGAGGTATTGTCTCTTAAAAAGGCACAACCTTAGATTCACTATCACACATAGGTTTGGTTCTAGTTCTCTGAATAATTTCCATGGTCATTTTCCTGCACATTTCAATTCGAACATCAATAGTCCACGAAATCACATGCATATAAAATATATGAAAATAAACATCATTCAAGAAATTACCAATTACTTAACATCTTCACATAACCAATTCACAATTCAACGAATCATAAACAATTTAACAACTTTCCATGTGAAATTATATGCACATATAAATAACATTTGAGCACCTAACATTTAATTTTCAATAGGATCATATCTCATCATAATATTCATTGAATTCAATTAACCATAATAAAATCATAAATGTATCATAAAGTCATCATCATGAGTATGGAAAACCTCATTAAATAAGGTGCATCACAATCCAATGTGATCAAATCCATTTCCTATAGAGTATAAATCCATAATGCATCAAAATAGAGTATCAAATACTAGGTCTACCATAAATATAAAAAGAAATGCTATGACAGGCTTGGGGTAGGTCCTCACACTATGTATGCATGTCGAACTTAATTGCACGAGGGCCCTAAATTAAAAATTGGAATGGAACAAATAAATAAATTTAAAGCAAGGACATTCATTCAATGTAATTGAAGCTTTTAATATCTAATGATAGGGATTAAATATCATAGCATTTTAAGGGAGAATCGAGATCTATATAAACAAAGACATTTCTATAATTCAAGGATCTTACTTTAAATCCGATTGCAACTATAGCTAAGAAATTTTGAACCAGTTGGGGGCAGATTATGGTGTTTTTCCTAATCACTTCATTGCAGCCTTGCATAAAGGAGTTGCTAAAGTGTGATTTACATCACTTTTTTTAATTTTAGAGGTCAAAGGTTGACAATTTAAATGAATTCACTTGCAATTTCTCTAGATTTCAAGATTTTACCAGCAAATTTGAAATTTGATTTTGATCACCATACACAATTTCAAGGCCTGCATTAAAGAAAATTCATAATAAGGCTTGATTTTTTTTTCTTTTTCTGCTATAAATAGTGACTTTTAGAGTCACTGCACTTTGTATCAAACTTTGTTATTCACATCCTAGTCCTATTTTTTATTAAAATCAGATTGAAATTGGATTGATAAGGGTGTTGGAGGACCTAGGATTGAAATTAAATCAGATTCTCAATGTTTCCATATCATTTTGTACCCTAGATTGACTAGATTTTAAGTGTGATATAAAATCGCAAAATTTTGATTTTCATACATCAACACATAACAAATTCATGTTTCATGTAGAAAAAGTAGGAGTTGACTAAGGGTTGTTGTTGTGGGTTTTACTAGGGAGATAGGTAGTGGGAGCTCAAGATCTAAGGTGAAGAGAATAGCTGAAAAAACCTTAGTGAAAAGACCTCAGGCCAAAGAAACAAAGGACATGCCAGTCCAAGATGGAATGGGAGGTGATCAAACACTAAAGGGAAAGGGAGTAAGTGTTACAAGTAGTGGTTTTCATTGCACCAAAAGATTAACTTGTTAATATCTGATAAAACCACTAGACTTATAGAAGACACATGAGGTTGTTAAATTATGTCACAAATCCCGAAGGGGGACATTGGCGGTTAGTCCAACAATCCCCCCTCAACGTCACCTGAGGGTATTTGAACCTATGACCAAACTCTAATACCACTTGTTACAAGTAGTGGTTGTTGTTGCACCAAAAGATCGACTTGTTAATGTCTGATACAAGCACTAGAATAATAGAAGACACATGAGGTTGTTAAACCATGTCACAAATCCTGAAGGGGTATGTTGGCGGTTAGTCCAACACCATGTCCACCAACTAAAGAAAGAAGGAAGAAACCAAAAGTTCAAAATATTGATACATAAGATAAAGGTGAAGAATGAAGAAGAATTTATCAACAATGAGATGAAATGGGTTCAACACATCTAAGAAGGCAGTTTAGAAGGTCAAAGTGTTGGTGGTATGCAAACCCATCATCACTACACCAACATAGATTTAGTAGTAGAAGGAAGGATGAGTTGAAATCTTTGTGTTGGAACATCTTCAAGATACCAAGATCTATGGAAGAACAAGAGAGACAAGCACAAAGAATATGGAAGATGAATTAATTGAGAAGATGAACTATCATAATTGAAGGATTAACAAATGATTTATCATTAGCAAGTAGGGGGTATTTAGCAAGTTTTTAGATGAGTATGATGAGGTGGCACCCCTTTGCTCAACCAATAAAATATGCCAAATGTCCCTATAGAAAGGATTAATAAGATTGTGTCTGGATTCATTGAATGTGAAAAAGAGGATGAGGATGAGAAACACAATTCCCAAGGTGATGAGGTGGCCTCTTCTACAAGTGCTTGAGCTTCTCATTGGTCCATTTTTTGGTACACCTTATCTGGATGTTATGCATTTGAATTTTCTCATTGGCCAATGAAGGAAATATAATTTTCTAATTGATCCTCATGAAAACTTAATTGTAATTGGGTGGGCATTTAATATTTGTATCCGTGGCTATGGAAACTCTAATTAGGGCTTATACGCATTAATCTTGGCCCTTTATTTCAAATCAATCTTGACCACTCATTGTACTAGGAACTACTATAAAATCCCAAGGCCTCCTCATTTGTAATTAATTAGTTGTAGAGTAGAGTAGAGTAGTGTAGTGTAGGGGAGTTATGTTGGAGAATTGTTGCCAAAGTACCACCAAAATTGTTCTTTAGTCATTGTTGGTCTTAATGATGGATATATATGATCATTTTGGAGTATTGCATGGTTCTTTGCATCTCTCACTTAGATTAGATTTCCTTTAATGTTGAAGTAGTTTAGTTGAATGAAAGTTGTTGTGGATGTTTCCTTGCTTGACTCGAACAAATCCGGGCCACTAGCGTCTTGTTGATTGTAAGTGTGCCTTACATGATAAGTCGATGATCGAAAGCACTTAACTTTAATTGATATTTAATCTTTAGTTTGTATCCATTTGATGGGATTGAAGAGGAGATATTGATTTGAAAACTATTTGTGTATTCCTTAGAAGCTTTCACTAGGTGAGTGGAGTTGTTGATTAAGCTGCATCTAGTATAGTCCAAGTGCATCCATGATTCCTTGCATTCATAGTTAGGAGTAGGAGTAGTCAAGATTAGAAAGTTTAAGTTAGAGTTGAAATGGAAAATTGGTAAATCAAACTATATTTTCATTGCACATTGTGAAGCCAAATCTTTAGAAGTGCAATTAGTTGATATCCATTAAATGAATAGTGTAATTCCACTAAGTAATTACCAGCGAATCACATTATTTCACTGAGTGAGTGTCCACAGTTGAAGGGAACCTTAAAGTCATTTCATGATCTTACTTTGCAAGATTAGCATGAGAGATGACCTTATATCAAGAGAGGATTGGGTGTTTGATGTTTCTCCTTGAAACATTAAGTGTTTTAATTATGCATGTTGTAGTTGAACAAAACTCACATCAACAGTAACCAAAGCTTCCTAGAGCTTCACACTTGTCTTGCCAATTATTTTGTTATTATTCATCTTTTTGTTGTTGTTGTTAGATTTCTATAGAATCTATGAAGAATCTATGAAGAAACGCTTAGATTAATGTCTGAATTCATGAAAAGTTAGGCCATTTAGTTTTGGTGCAATTGCTTTTGAAATTGCCTTTGGAAGGGAAGCCTTAAAACTTTAGCCTAGAAAAGCCTAAAATGAAAGGTCTACACAGATACTTTGGAACTTCCAGGGCCATGGAAAATCCAGGTTTCTTCTGCTTTTCCTCTTTCCTCAATTCTAATATTGTACTAATCATTATTTCACTTGTTTCAGACTTGATGTGTTATTTGTTGTAAGTGATTTGAGGTTTTGAAATGTTCAATATATTTATTCTTTTTATTTGTGTTAGTTTTCTCCCACCCGTGCTTGAGATGTTTCTTTACTACATGAATAATCCTGCAAAGTCTTTGAAAGAAGTTTTATAAAGTCCAATCCACAGTTCATTTATTGTTTTTAATAAAAAAATTTAAATTGTTAGATTTACAATGTCTGCCCACATATTAAGTGTTTTATATTAAGAAGTAATTTTAATTCTATTTTGTTTTGCACTTTCATATATTTTATTGTTTCTAAACTAAATAGTAATCTAGAGATTATTTGAGGTAAAGGTAAGAGTTAATATTTAGTTCAATGTTGTTTACATCATCTAATTGTTGTTTTTATTAAAATTTTGAATTAAATTATTTTGTTATAGTAGATAATATGCTTAGAAATTAGAATCTTAAATTGTCTAAATTATATAATACATATTACAAATGTAAATTATATTTAACTTTATATTATATATTCTTTTTTTTCATATCACCATTGATATTAGATTTTAGGAACATATTTATTTTGAAACTAGTATTTGGAAGGATTTTGACTTAGAAATATATGATTATAATAGCATCTAAAAGTTTGGCATAAATGGCCTAAAATATTTTTCTCCTTTAGTGTCATGACATCTAAAACTTTGATATAAATGACTTTAAATCTAATAAGTATAATGAGTATACAGAATATAATTATACAGAGTATATTACACAATTACCTTAAAAAATTTGATACTGAATTATACTCTAACATATTAGCTTAACATTTTTTTAATGGACTTAATCCTTGCACCTCTTTTAAATATAAATTCAAGTACATATTTAAACAATAATATGTTCTATAATTTTTCTTTTTGTTAAATCCCTAATCCAGTTAAATTTCAGGCCTGATGAATTCTTTGAGATAGCAAGTTTTGAACAATAATTCTGATGTTTATTAAGCTTCATACAGGAACTTATATCGCGATGCAAGGAAAGGATGGTGGTTTTCAATAATGAAAGTTCATCTGAAAAGGATATGGAAAGAAAAATAACCGAATTACTAGATCATATTGACAATATAATTGAGAACAAACAAGGTCAGCCTTATTCCAATGAGCTGTTCGCTAAGGTGTGTTCGAAACTTTGACATGTTAAAATGCACTGAATTGTATATATTATATTGCTTTTGGCTTCTACTTACTCTGTTTTTTTTTTTTCAGGCAAGGTCAGAGAAATCGGTTTTCAAACAAGACACGGAAAAACATAAGGAGGAACTGCTCATAAAGCTATATGAGATGGTAAGCTGATTCTACCCAAAGCCTCGAAACTATATGTCAGAAATGTCGTTCAAGTGTATAGTTCCTTCAATATTGAAATGTTAAAATGTTCGAAGCCAAAGGAGCTCGATCGATAATTTTGTCTCCTTATAAATCTGTGAAAATGTTCAGTATTATATGTTGATTTGTTGATTTGTATTTTATGAGTAGTAGTTTATAAGAATTTATCTTTTGTTAGAATGAATGGTTTATTTAGTATTTATTGCATCTAGGTGATACCTCACTCAAGTGAAACATTAGACCATTTCAAGAATTCACCTATCCAAATGTCACTCTGACAGCATGCTTTGCATGGAGTTTCCTTCATAGATAAGCCTACTTAACTTACTATTTCATTTACAAAACCTTCAATAAATATTGTGTTTTCCGAATCTTTTATTATAAAGCCCTATTAGAACATCTCTTCTTCATTCCAATCATCCTTTTCCTGTGGTTTATTTACAATATCTGATTTTATATTTTGTTATCATTTATATTTGTGTTTCTTCAGTCTGTCTTTATGCTACGTTATTCTACATGTACAGACAACAACTCACAGGTTTTGCATCATTTGGTTGTTTTTCTTGCTTCGTTCCATTCTTCTTTCCTTTTCTGTTTGCTAAAATCTATCATGGCAGATTGTTTTCTGATTTTTTATCCTTCTGGTCTTGTGTTTTAAACTTAAGGTTTAACATTATTAAAATTTGTCATTCAAGTATTTAGCAACTTGGTTTCTAGTTTGATTGATTGTTGAAAGTGTTTATCAAACAGGAAATATTTAAAATCTGTGTCTCTTTTTAATTCAAACTTGGTTTTAAACTGAACGTGATGTCCAAATGTTTTCCTTGTATATGATTTATTTTGGTTGTCTATCCCAGTTTTGTAGAAGTTTTCTATCAGATTATTGTATATAGAAATCAGGAGTTTCAACAGTCTGATATTTTGGACGAATGGGAAATGATACAAAGATGATCACTATATCTTAGGAGCCCTTAGTTCAAATCTAACCTTTGTTTCGAATTGGAAATTTTAAACTTATTTGCATTACATTCTTTGTGTATTCAGATGGAAGAAAACAAACGCGTCCTGCTATCTCGGATGGAAGAAATTTCTCTGTCAAATGAAAAAATCCGCAATCTCGAGGAGGAACTGAAAAAATCCCATGAGGAGCTGAAACGATCCCATGATGACCTGAAAAAATCTCATCATGAAAATGAAGAGCTAAGAAATAAATGGTGCGTTGTCATGTAAGCAGAATTTATATATAATTTTGTTTGAAAAAAATGGAGCAGTGGCTTCCAGCCAACACTATTGATAACCATAAATATCAATAACCATAAACAATCCGAACTCAACTCACGTTTCTTGTTAGTCTCCAAAGTTTTGTAAGATAAATAGTGATAAATTATTTTATTTCTAAAATAGATGTCTAAACTACATTACTATGTTGTTTAATGAAATTTTATAAGTTAGTAGTCTTGGAGTAGCGTTATTGCTTATAATTCAAGCCATGTTTATGGAGCAAGGAAATTTACAATTAAATTTGGATGTAAAAGTATTTTTCATTTTTTTAAAGTGTTTTTATTTTTAAATTTGATTATAGATTTTCATATTAACAGATTTTAATTAAAAAATTTGGATGTAAAAGTATTTTTCACTTTTTAAAAGTTTATTTATTTTTGAATTTGAATGTAGATTTTTATATTAACAGATTTTATTTAAATTGTTTTAATTTAGTCTATTTATATCAAGGCTGATTTGCTTCTAAACTTTTAAATATTTATGTACAATATACTATTACTCTTTTTTATTATAGAAAAATTGGTATAAAATATACACATGTAATAAATATTAAGACCTTGTTCATGTGTCCATTGTTTGTAAATGCTTAAAATGAATCTAATGATATAAACTTGAAATTACTGCCCACGTACATGAGAAACATAAAATGATCACAATTAAAATTTTAGTTTCTCCTAAACCATACTCGATGTTATGAAAACTATAGGACATCTAATTCAAAAAAACACATCTTATAGTTGTGTTCTACATATGTTTTAATTGTATTCTCCTAAAAATAAAGCACCTAATTTGTGCTCATTTTGGGACCATTATATGCATACTTCAATACATTTTTTATGGTAGGACCACATATTGTGCTTAAATGCATGTCTAATTCGAATATGGGTCCTCCTTTGTCAATCTTTCTTTAACTCGAGGCTGACCCTTATTTCTAGGCATGGTTTTCCATATTCAATCCCATTATTCATTTCCTCACCTAGTACCTATTCATTTATTTTTCTTGCTGGATCTACTTTGACTCTGCAACCTGTATTTTCTCCCCTGCTCCTTTTCACCTTCCCCAACATCCTTGTGAAATTTGAGCACATTTTGTCTCAGACAAATCGACTGGCCCACTTGTCCCTTAGGATTTGGGCCCAAACTTTCCCTAGGGCCTGATGGTGGGGTTTTCCTCTGAGATTCAAATTTATGGTCGACCTTGAAAAAATTGAATCGTGAATGGAGGGAGTTAAGTAAAAATGGACATCTTATAGCCTCATTTGGTATCCATGATCATGTGCAAGCTATAATCAAGTACAAGCATTCAAGGATTCAAGTTCAAGAAGCCATCAAGAGCCATAAAACATAGACATCTTCATCTTCATGCAATCAAGATGTTTTCTTACATAGATCTAGCTCATTTCCCCCATTGGAGGCCAATTAAAGGAGTTTTCTATTAATAAAAGAAATCTTCATTTATCCATATAGATTCATTCTTCTCTCTCTTCCCTAATCAAACATTGTGACATAATTAAAAAAATTATTCCATGAAATTTTATTTTGCATGATTTCCTTTTAGGTTTTTGCGTTTAGTCAAAGATATTACATCAACATACTTGATCACATTTCAAGAAGTGATTCCATCTCAAGGTATGATATACTAAATTATCTACATTTAGACTCAACTATATGACATCACACTTTTCCTTTATTTCGTTTCATTTCAATCTTGATTCCTAAACAGAGATTTGACTAGGAAAACCCCTTTCTTCAACCTGCTTCCATGTTTTTTCTGTGTAGGAACAAGTTGTGGAGCTAAGGTTCTATATCTAGGTAGAACATGTGTAGATATGTAGGTGCCGGAAAAGTTTCATCAGTTTTTGCAAGGAAGAAGTCAACTAGCCGACTTGTTTCAAAAAAGTTGACTTGTCCCTGCCATTTTTAGGTCAAAATTTTAGGACAAAAAGATTCAGGTCCCTATTTTCCAGATCTGAAGTTACAACAAGATCCAAGATTTTGATAGGAGGAAATTTAGATTCAAAGTACCATCTTCTGCATCTTATTTTCATGTGCACTTATTCTCCGTTCTTTTCCATTGCAATTACACTATCAAATCAAATTTCTATTAAGGAAAATACAAACCCCACTAAGCATAGATCTTGCATTAGCACTCATTCTCCTTTTGGTTGTGCTGATCAAATTCAGCTTGTGAGGGTTTTGTATTCCAATATATCTTAGGAGCCCTTAGTTCAAATCTAACCTGTCATGCCCAAAAGTTGAGCAAAACACAACTACAATTTTTTTTTTTAAACCTACTAACTATCTACCAATAATCACTCTTACGCAACTAAGAAGAGTACACTAACTAGCACAAGATCTTATGTTTACGCAAAATGGTGTAGAGAGAAAAATAAAATAAAAATAAACAACTGATAATATCGAAGGGTCTGACAAAACCCCAAAGGTCAAACCATAGAAGGTTGACCAAGTTGACCAAGTTTGACCAAAAGCCAAACTTCATCAAACAGCTCCAAACAAAGCTAAAAGGTTCCCTAGACTATTAGCTTCGACTGACACGTAAATCAAGATAGTTGACTAAAAGTCAACCAAAGTTGACCAAAAGTCAACCATCACCGAAATATGCACAACCAAGATAAAAGGAAATAAAATGCATCTAAGAATACTTGGGCATGCAAATTGAGGCATTTGACCAAGGTTTGACTAAAAAGTCAACTATGAAATAAGACAACCAACAAGTCTGTTAAGGTCCAATTGATTAGAGACTTGATCACAAGGGTCAAACTAGAGAAGTTTGACCAAGTTTGACCAAAAGTCAAACTTCACTGAATAGCTTCCAAGCTATCCTATAAGGTTTCCTAAACTACATGCTTCAACTAGCACGTAAATTGAGATAGTTGACTAAAGTCAACTAGAGTTGACCAAAAAGTCAACCATGTATCGAACAACGTGCCACAAAGTTAAAAAGGTTCAAAAATTAATGAAAAATACTTGGGCATGCAAATCGAGGTGTTTGACCTAGGTTTGACCAATGGTTGACCAAAAGTCAACTATGCCCAAATATGACCAACGATGATCTACTAAGGTTTAAAACATAACATAGACTATTTGTGCATGCAAACCAAGGCTAATGCCCTAGGTTTGACCAAGGGTTGACCAAAAAGTCAACTATGCACAAAATGGTCAACATGACCATTAAGGTCTAATTGACTTGAGGTTTGACTAAAGGAAGAAGAAATAAAACCATAAGATGACTATAACGTTCCCTAGTTGAATAGTTAGAGTTATCCTAAAAGTTTGATATTCTAATTAATTAACTCCAAATATATAATTGTCCCATTTACATAGTTACAAAGTACTGAGAAATAAATCTAATGCAACACATCATAATCTGAACATTACAATATTTTAATCTAATTTGTTTAAGCCAATGTGTTCAAATGTTTAAAAAAAATAATAAGCTAAAATAAGTTCTTTAATAGGTTTAACTCAATCTTAACGTTGAAACGTCTAGAATGAATTAGGAGTTACTAATTCTAATTTAAATGTAAATAAAAGTTGAATTTAATTCTAAAACAAAATCTATCTAAAAATAAGTTTAAGTTCCCTATAATGACTTAGACTTTACTAAATACAATTTAATCTTGATAAAATTCAATTTATCTAATATACTTGAAACACCGAATACTTAATAATAATAACACCTTTATTATATTCTTTTTTTTTTATAATTGCTGGTGTAAATTTAATTTCCTGAATTTCAAAACAACGAGTATGTAGAGAATTTATTTTTAAAATTAAATTACATAATTGCATTCATATTAAGTGGCTAAACAACTTGTAGGAATCAAAATTTTGATTTAGGCCTTTTTATTTTTTGATAATTTTCAAGAAATTTTCTAAGTACAAAATATAAATTTAAAATAACATTTCACAATATAACATTATAATTTATTTATTTAAATTATCGTAATACAAGTAAGATTAAGATAATTGAATACTATCGAATTTGAATATACCTTATAACACTATAATCTATAATATGCATAATGATGCCATAGACAATCATGGAGTTTGTCCAATTAAAATGACATTTAAATGTCCAAATTGCTTCATAATCCATTAAACCCAAAATTTAATCCATAATTTCATTTTCAATACATTAAATAACAATAAAATTTACAAATTTAAAATGTATGATTTACAAGGAAATCCCCGATTTCCTAATTTCAAACATAACTTGAAATGCAAGGTTACAACAAATTTTATAATTTTGAATTTCAAACTCAACAATATTACTAGCTCCTATATTCAGCTAGGTACCTGATAGAGTGAGGTTGACCATGGAGGCTCACCTCCCAACCTAGGCCTTTTCAAGGCCACCCCCGAGCTAGGGGATCAGAACTAGAACGGGGTACAAACAGACACTCAAGCATGAAGGAAAAACATCCATACACAAATACATTTAAGTCATAATCCCAACAGGGTTTTTACAAGAGGAAGGCCTCCAAGAGACCTTCCTGAAAATGGGGTAGAGGTGGACTACCAGGTGGAGAAGCCAGAACAAGATACAAATATCCCAAGCCACACATGGACTTGAGAAGACCATCTCCAAGAGATACGATCTAACTCTCCTTATGCCCCCCAAGTGCTCGTAGGCCATGTTTGGCATCATGGGTATCGTGGAACCTCATGTTTTATCCCTCCACACATGGGAGACTCTACACATCCTGAGTCTACATCCTACTACCCCCTTCAAGGTTACTCTACCTTCCCTAAGGTGAGTAAACCTTGAAGAAACCCATCCCAAAACGAGATCACAAAGTAAAAACAACATTTTTACAAAACATAAATTTTACAACATGAACCATAAAAAGCCATGGACTCCATTAATGGAGCTCCAAGCTCAAACATATGCAAGAAATAACAAAAATAGCACAAGGCCTACCTTGATCCAAGCAAAGGTTGAAATCTTGAAAAAAAACTTGAACTCCTTCCAAAGCTAGCCTCTCTCCTAAGCTTTTTCCAACAAGTGGTCTCCAAATCTAGAGAGTGGGTGATCAACTAAAACCTTACTCCAAGGCCTCTCCTAAATAGGCAAACCTCCTAAAATCTAGGAACCAATGAGGAGAAAGGAGGAAACTTCCATCACCTTCTTCCCACTTGCCTTCATTCACCATAAATGGAGTTGAATGCAAGTTTGGGAAGAAGAGAGAGGTTAACCAAAACCTCACAACTCTTCAATCTCGTGCAACTTCAAAATGGAGACTTTAGGGGAGTAATAAATGAGTTAAGAGGCTTATTAATGGCTGAAAAAGACCCCTAACCCCTAAGGTACCAAGTTGGGTGGCTAAAATTGACCCTGGTTACCTTCTAGGAGCCCAAAAGACCCTCTTAAACTACCCCTAAAGTTTGTGCATGGATTTGAGGTATTGGTTGACTTCTAGAAACTTCCCAACCTAAGGTTAGTTGACCAAACCCTAAGGTAACATCCTAGTTAGGCCCTTGACCCACTTAATTACAAACATACTTAACCATGCCAACACATAAGCCACAATTTTCCAAATTTGGCACATTAAATAAAACAATAGACATGGCTAATACACATAGACATTTGCTAAATTAGATACACTCATGCAAACCACATATACAAATAAAAGACTACACAACGAGGTCCACGTCTCTTTATACAAAGAGGACCTTGGAATGCACGGTATAAACATAGGTTCCAATACTGGATCTCCGCATTTAGATCCATGGTCAACTTATCCTGCACACTCAATGCACACATCAGTAGGTCCAATTAATATGATATAAACATAATACATCGAAACTGCTTGGTTTAAAACTATGTCTGTAAATCAATCCATTAAGCACAACTTTGGTTTCCTAAACCAACTTTTCTTCGCAATAGTTTTAAAACATCATATAACATCATATGTAACATAATCGTAACTGAAACTAAAACATAACATGTAGTATCTCGAGTGTACCCTGATTACATAATCAGGTACCGAACATATAATATAGGATTCAACAGATCCTCAAATACTTAGGTGTCTCAAAAGTCTAGTATGTCTGTAAAATAAGTACTGAAAGCATGGAAAACATAATAGTAATAGTATGACTGTCTGGTAGGTCTCACATAACCTTTGTTTGGAATTTGAAATTTTAAACTTATTTTCCTTACATTCTTTGTGTATTTAGATGGAAGAAAACAAACGCATCCTGCTATCTCGGATGGAAGAAATTTATGTGTCAAATAAAAAAATCCGCAAACTTGAGGAGGAACTAAAAAAATCCCATGAGCACTTGAAACGATCCCATGATGAGGAGCTGAAAAAATCCCATCAGAAGGAGTTGAAAAAATCCCACGAGGAGCTGAAAAAATCCCATCAGAAGGAGTTGAAAAAATCCCATGAAGAACTAAAAAAGTCCCATGAGAAGGAGCTGAAAAAATACAACGAGAAGCTGAAACGATCCCATGATGACATGAAAAAATCTCATCATGAAAATGAAGAGATAAGAAATAAATGGTGCGTTGTCATGTAAGCAGAATTTATATATAATTTTGTTTGAATAAAATGGAGCAGTGGCTTCCAGCCAACACTATTGATAACCATAAAGATCAATAACCATAAACAATCCAAACTCAACTCACGTTTCTTGTTACTCTCCAAAGTTTCGTAACATAAATAGTGATAAATTATTTTATTTCTAAAATAGATGTCTAAACTACATTAAACTATGTTGTTTAATGAAATTTTGAAAGTTAGTAGTCTTGGAGTAGCGTTATTGCTTATAATTCAAGCCAAGTTTTTGGAACAAGGAAATTTACAATTAAATTTGGATGTAAAAGTGTTTTTATTTTTGAATTGAATATAAATTTTCATATTAACAAATTTTAATTAAAAAAATTGGATGTAAAAGTATTTTTCATGTTTTAAAAGTTTATTTATTTTGAATTTGAATGTAGATTTTAATATTATCAGATTTTATTTAAATTAAAATTGTTTTAATTTAATCTATACTTTGCTTCTAAAATTTTAAAATATTTATATACAATATACTATCATTCTTTTTTATTATAGAAAAATTGGTATAAAATATATACATGTAATAAGTATTAAGACCTTGTTCATGTGTCTATTGTTTGTAAATGCTTAAAAAGAATCTAATGATACAAACTTGAAATTAGTACTCATGTACATGAGAAACATAAAATGATCACAATTAAAATTTTAGTTTCTACCTAAACCATACTTGATGCTATGTAAACTATAGGATATCTCATTAAAAAAAACACATCTTATAATTGTTTTCTACATACGTTCTAATTGTATTGTCCTACAAAGTAAGCACCTAATTTTGGCTCATTTTGGGACCATTTTATGCGTACTTTAGTGTGTTTTCTATGGTAGGACCTCATATTGCACTTAAATGCATGCTTAATTCAAATACGGGTCCTCCTTCGTCAATCTTGCTTTAATTTGAGGTTGGCCCTTATTTCTAGTCGTGATTTTCCATTTTCAATCCCATAATTGATTTCCTCACCTAGCACCAATTCATTTATTTTTCTTTCTAGATCTACTTTGACTCCGCAACAACCTACATTTTTCCCCTACTCCTTTTCACCTTCCCTGACATCCTTGTGAAATTTGAGCTCATTTTGTCTTGGACAAGTCGACTAGCTGACTTGTCGCTTAGGATTTGGGCCCAAATTTTGTTTGGGGCCCGATGATGGGATTTTCCTCCGAGATTCAAATTTATGGTCGACCTTGATAAAACTTGAATCATGAATGGAGGGAGTTAAGTATAAAAGGACATCTTATCCTCTCATTTGGTATCCATGATCATCTGCAAGTTATAATCAAGTACAAGAATTCAAGCATTCAAGTTCAAGGAAGCCATCAAGAGCCATAAAACATCCACATCTTCATCTTTGTGAAATCAAGATGTTTTCTTACATAGATATGGCTTCTTTCCAACATTTGAGGCCAATTAAAGGAGTTTTCTATTAAGTAAAGAGATCTACATTCATCCATATAGCTTCATTCTTCTCTCTCTTCCCCAATCAAACATTGTGACATAATTAAAACATCTATTCCATGAAGTTTTGTCTTGCGTGATTTCATTTTAGGTTTTTATGTTTAGTCTTGAAGATATTGCATCGACATACTTGATCATATTTAAAGAAGTGATTGCATCTCAAGGTATGATATACTTCATTATCTATATCTATCCTCAACTATATGACATCACACTTTTCCTTTATTTCATTTCATTTCAAGCTTGATTCCCAAACAAGGATTTGATTGAGGAAAACCCCTTTCTTCAACCTTCTTCCATGTTTTTCTATGTGTAGGAACAAGTTGCAGAGCTAAGGTTCTATATCTAGGTAGAACACGTGTAGATATAGGTCCCGAAAAAGTTTCATCATTTTTTGCAAGGAACAAGTCAACTAGATGACTTGTTCCAAAAACGTTGACTTGTCCTTGGCCTTTTTCAGTCAAAATTTTAGGACAAAAAGATTCAAGTCCCTATTTTCCAGATCAGAAGTTACAACAAGATTCAAGACTCTGATAGGAGGAAAATTTAGATTCAAAGTACCATTTTCTGCATCTTATTTTCAGGTGCACTTATTCTCCCTTATTTTCCATTGAAGTTACATTATCAAATCAAATTTCTATTAAGGAATATACAAACCCCATTAAGAAGAGATCTTGCATTAGCACTCATCCTCCCTTTGGTTGTGTTGATCAAATTTAGTTTGTGAGGGTTTTGTAATCCAATGTATGTAGGATTTAGGTTGTGGTAGCTTCTATCTTGCTTCTCCCATTTTCCCATTATAAAATAATAATACCCAATTTTAATTTGTAAATATGTTCTAATAATACATAGTTCCTCTTGATTGAATTCTACAATTCATCATTTGTTTAACTAGCTCATCCCCAAGGAAAGCTGAAAAATGCCATTTTCGTTTTGTAATTGTCAACATACATTTTCATCTATTTTTTTACAAAATCATTTGATTAGATTAATTACATGTGTCTATTATTAGGTTTATCTCAATCAAAACAACAAAATATAGGATGGATTCCAAATCTATTATTATGCACATCACAATATTTATATCTTGCACTTGTGTAGAGGATCTTTGCACATGGTTGCAACTTCTCTACATCACCATTAGAAAAAGGAGTAGAATGTTATACAATCCTTTAATTTCCAAATTGAATCTCCACTAGTTCTACTTCTCTCAATCCAAGTAACAGTGTAGTTCCACTAGTCCTGCCCACTACCACTAGTTCTACTTTCCCAGGCTACATTTAGTAGTGGATTTGAGTTATCACACTATTTTTTCTGATGTGAAGTGTGAATACCTTTCTTGTGCAGATAATTCCATTTTCACTTAAGTACTTGGCCCTTCCTCTAGGCTCATGTCTCTAATGGGGGGTGGTTGTTTGCAATTGTGGGACTTCTTCTAGTCCACTTGGCTTTGTTGGGTTTGTTGTTCCTTGTCATCATCCCTTGTATTTTGAGTTTCTAAAGAAACTATTGTCATCTTCCTCTCAAACTAAAGCACATAGTCATAATCCCATTTCTTGTTCATTTGCCTCTCCTAAGGTGATTTTGGGCCAAAAGATGTTATAAATAATTTGTGTCTACATTATGTGAATGATCTATAGGTTTTATCATCTCTAGCATTATTTTCTAAACTTGAATCATTGTATCTTTGATCATTGGCTTCCTTTGGTTATAGGTAAGATGGAAATCTGCTCCTATACTAGAGATTCCTTTGTTTTGGTTTTGATTCTTCTGCAAATGGGGATACTATTTTAGAGGTCGGTGAGTGCATGTAGAATGCACATTCTTTCTTTATTTTCCCTTGAACCCCTTATTTTAACCCTCTTCCAAGATCTATTTATATTTCTCCTATTCAGGTGAGATTTCCCTACCCCCCTTACAATTTTTGTGAAATTTTGTCTCTATAAGGTGATTCGTAATGCCTTACGTTCTCTACGGATAGATATTGATATTGCTAACTTCCTTCAAACATGTTTTTTCTCATTTTTTGGTTGAGATTGATTGTTTGGAGGATCTTCTGGATGAGGTTGTCATTCCAATGCAACTTTGTCCTTGGACTTGGTTGACTATTAAGGCATTCCTTTTAGGTGTAGACATCTCTTTTCTATAAGAAATTTATCCTCATATTTTTCTTGTGATTCTCGCAAGTCACCCTCCTCTTGGTGGACTAATTCTTATTAAGAATATCTGATGATTTTCCCTAATTATTTGATGACTAATATTCCTTTGAGTTGTCCTCCCCTACCTTGATTGCTTGAAATGATAATTGTGCCTCCTTTGAGTAGATTGATGTAAGGTCTGATAGTCATTCTATTGTTCCCCAATTTTTTTTTCATCTTGATTATGTTTCCTCTATTTGTGTTCATCCTATTACTATTCCCTTTGGTGTTGTCATCTAGATGTTGATTCCTTTGATAATGTTCACCCTATTTTTGTTCCCTCTGGTAAAGTTGTTTCTACTAGTGTTGATGTTCTATCACATAGGCCTTCTTTATTCCAGCCATCTTCGTTCCATATTGTACCCTCAAGTGGATATTCTAAAGAGGTTTCTTTTTCCCATTATCCCAAGTCTACATGTTTGAAAGACAACTTTGGTTGGAAAATTATTCAAAGAAGGAAAAATATGTAAATATGCATTTACTAGCTATTAACGTTTCTCATCTCTAATATGTTACTTTTTAGGAAACATTGTTTTTATTTTTATTTATGGTTACAACTCTATTTAGTTTGAATCTCTGATGTAGATATATTATGTAATGGTTCATTATGTCATCCAATCCTTCCCTAGTTAACCCTTGGTTAACTCTATTTATTTTTTATTTTTTTGGTAAGAACTTGTTGTTTCAAATGTTTTGTTTCTAGATCTATAATGGGTTGGGGTCCTCCACTTATTTCAATAAAAAATAATCATTTCATTTTATATTCAATAACAGTTGATCGTATGATATTCAAGGCTAGTGAATAATGAAAATGGATCTATTAAACCTATTCTCTACAATCCTCCCAAGCTTATGGTTATTGGAAAATCAAAAGTATGATACATAATAGCTTATATTTGTAAAACAATAATGTAGAGGACTATTTATCTATATAATTTTATGTTTTTACAATTTTGTTTTACAACCAAAATTCAAGAAAAGAATGTTCAATCCAACAAAATTCATCTTGAGGTCTAGATGCAAAAAAATAAGTTTAATGAAAGGGGTTTAATGTCCCTACTAATATTAATAGAATTATTTTTGAATAAACATACATATATTTAATTAAAATCTTAAATTTTAAGCATATATTTTGGCTATTTAATTTTAGGGTTAAAATATTTAAACTTGGAAGCACATAAAGATAAGAAGGTGATCATGTTTTAAAAAACATTATCAACCTCATATTTTTCTTTGGACTTCAATAAAAAAATTTAAAATTAAAAACCCTAATTATTTTTTCTTACACTATATGATGCAAAACAAAAACAAAAACAACTCCCTCTACTTAGAAACTCACATTCAGACAAACATTTCACTACCCATAAACTTGATTAACAATAACACAAATAATGCAACATGGTCATTCAAGTTTATTCAATTTTACCTCACCATCTAGCTACATCAACAAAATTTAATTACAAATTTGGCCTCTCATTTCTCACAATACAAAATCCTTCCCTTCACAACTACACTCTACAATTCCTTTGAGTCTCATTGATTTCCCTCTTCAACTTTGATCAAACCCAATTCTTATCTTATTGGTCTGATATCTACACTACATTATTCTTTGGCTACTACAAAGTACACAACCTTTTCTTGGATCGATGTCTGTAATGTGCAACCCCACACATTAGCCCTTTCTCCTAAACCCCTCATCCAATGAGGATTTCTTTATGTTTTCCCTCCTTCCTTTGGTTCACATTCCTTTTTATGTCCATGTATCATCCTAAAAAGTTATCACCCATCAATGGATGCTTTGGGACCTATTAGCCCCCATTTTGGTGATTTTGTGATATGTGTGCCTGTTATGATTGATCCTAGAAATATGCCCTTTTTCACCTACTGATTTTTAGTCATCTCGACATTCTCTTTAAACTTTGGCTCATTTCCTAGTGTATAGATGCCATTGGCATTCAATCCTAGGAAATTGGGGACCAAATTTTCCCCAGGGCTTGATATCCTGGTATTAATATGAGTTTTGATATCATGGTGAGCCTAGATAATTTTTGAATCCTAAACTAATGGGGTAAGTACAAAAACACCTTATCTCATCATTTTTCATATCATAACCATACCCAAGCATTTTTGAAATCAAGCTATCAATATTTTCAAGCAATCAAGAGAAATTGAGTAATTGGATTTAAGATTTGAAGGCAAGTGTCCAAGATCAAGATCTTCAAGTCTCCAATTATCAAGATCAATCAAGTCAAAGGAAATATTTTCCAATTGAAGAAATATTCCCTCCCATGATGCCCAATTAGAGGAATTCTCAATCAAGCAAGAAGTTCCTTCCTTCATCAAAATTCTCTCTCCTTCATTGCAAGTGATTTTCACACATATCTACATTCAAGATATAGGATTGAAATTCATATATCTATGCATTTGTGAGGTAATTCTTAATTCTACACCACATTATAAGGTCAAATCTTTGGATCTCAAAGAGCATTCGGGCTTCTTTCTGGGTATGATTAATTTCTACGTCTTTCCATGAAGGTTTATGCAAGGTGAATCTAACATTTGCCTTTTTACATGCTTTCCTTTTCACAATTTCTTTCTATTTTCAAGGTTGATTCCCAAATAGGGGTTTGGCCCCCTTTAGCCAAAAAATTTCCTCATTTTTCTATATGCAAGAACAAGTTACAAAGCTACTAGACAAGAATTATAAAGATCAAATAGAGTCAGAAGTTCTCAAAAAAATTCAGTCAGATCTATCTAGTGCAGAATGCCATTGGCATTCTATCCCCATGTACAATATTAGTGTCTCCCTATATCCTACATTTTCATCCCAAATTTCACCCACAAGTCAAATATTTGCTCTGGTTTTCATTTTTGTAATTTTATGCTCACTATCTATCTGTATCAGTATGTTTTCAATATTTTTTCAGTCACTTTCCTAATAATGGATTTATATTACATCATTTGTCATTTATATTTCATTAATCACATATTTTAGTGAATGATCATTTTCCCCATTCAGCACTTGAGTCACCTCTTGATCCTATTGGGGATATGTTCCTTTCAAAATGTGCAATTCATAAAAAGGAGAAGTGATTTACCCCATTTATGCATTGATTCCCTTTTCACCATATATATTTTTGTTGAACCCGAATCTTCTTACATACTTCTAATTTTGGTGTTTAGATCTTCCTTGCACGTCTAGACCTGCTTTGCATTCTTCACATTATATATTTACATTTGATATTTAGATGCTCTTTTCATTATAAAAATTTCCAATTTTCTTAAATTGAATTGCATATCCCTTTCAATTATTAAACTTACATTATATCTATATTTCTTTCATTCCCTTATGCATGAGTGTTATTACCTTAAGTCCTACTTATGGAATTCTGGTTAGGAGAAGACATAAACTTATTGGGTCCTTTGATCCTGGGCCTTCTCTTTTTCCTAAGAATCTTGATGAGACCAACATGCCTACTTATGATATTAATCATATCATTGAAAACTACTCTTCCCACTCTTCTCATGATTAAGATGAGGCTTTAAGATTCCCTCCTATGAAAGTTTAAAAAATTTCTTGACTTTGAAATATTTGAGCAGTGGTTAGAACAAGAAAAAATTAATTCTAAGGTCATATCCATTATAGAAGGTTTGAGAAAGATAATTCATAATGATGAGCGTCCAGTGTTAATATCTTGCATAGTATATCTCATCTTAGTGAGAATAATGTCAATATCATTATAGATTATTCCAAGAGCTAGCTTTCATTCCACCCACTACTAGTGTTGAGACCTCCATGCACATTTCCACTTCTATTCCTGGTTTGTCCACCTATGCTCCACTCATTATCACCACTTCCATTCAAAATATCAACCTTACACATGTTAGTATTTCTAACCCTATTATTTCCACTATCCCTTCAAGTGTTCCATGTATTTCTTTACCTTCATCAATGCCCACTAACAATAGTGTTCATTTTTCATAAATTCAATGGTTTCTTCCATTTCTCATAATGCTTCAAAAATTTCAAATATATCTCCTAGTACTCTTTCTACAGATTCTAATATTCGTAGCTTGGCTCAAACTATATATTTTTTGTAACAAGAAATTGCTTCCATGACCCAATCCAAATTCAAAATTCCTACTTGTGGTATTGCTAGTCCTTTATCTTTGTATATCGTCATTTTTTTATTATGCAATACATGGAAATTCCTCATTTTGATACTTGCATAGGCGATCCATTGACCAACATCAAAATGTTTCAAACATTGTGTAGTAATTTATCTTATGATCATAGTGTTGTCAATCGGGATTGTGCCTATAATATATGTGAAATCTAGCTATCCTGTTGCAACATGGAAACACTCTCAAGTTGTGGGTATCCTATGGCGAGAGTGAATCTCTAGGATTACAAGGATAATTTCTTAATGGTACTCACCTATACTAAATTTGAACGAGGAAAGGGTAAGAAAAAAATTTCTTGTGAAATGAATAACTAAGACTTGAATAACAGGACTTGTAGTTGCTAAAATTCACTAAATTATCCTCTAAAGACACTAAAACACTCAAAATCTCATTCAGGCATGTGATGCAAAAGAGATTCTTATGAAAATTCCTAGTATTAAGGTAATTTGAAAGGAAAACAATGTTGTTTTCTCAATTCCCAGCACCAAAAAGGAGGACACAATGAAAAACCTACACAAATTTGTCAAATTATGCATCTAACATTAAAAAGAGCTTGAGGAAGGTGAAAACATAAAAATTTAACCAAATACCAACAAGTAATGGTCAACACAAAAATAACCGAGAAGGAATCTATATCTCTATAAAATAATGATAATAAAACTCGCTACAATTTGTGCTCAATACAATCTACCAAAATTTTCAATGTGTGAAAATCTAGCCAAAATAAAGAACCCCCAAAAATGAGGTCAAAAATCCCATGATGAGGAGCTGAAAAAATCCCATGAGGAGCTGAAAAAATCCCACAAGGAGGAGATGAAAAAATACCACGAGGAACTGAAACGATCCCATGATAACCTGAAAAAAAATCTCATTGTGAAAATGAAGAGCTAAAAAATAAATGGTGCATTGTCATGTAAGAAAAATTTATATACAACTTTGTTTTTAAAAAAAGGAGCAGTGGCCACCAGCCATCACTATTGATAACCATATATATCAATAACCATATACAATCCAAACTCAACTCACTATTCTTGTTATTATCCAAAGTTTTGTAAGATAAATAGTGATAAATTATTTTATTTCTAAAATAGATGTCTAAATTAGATTAGTATGTTGTTTAATGAAATTTAATAAGTTAGTAGTCTTGGAGTAGCGTTATTGCTTATCATTCAAGCCATGTTTATGGAACAAGGAAATTTACAATTAAATTTGGATGTAAAAGTATTTTTGATTTTTTAGAGTGTTATTATTTTTGAATTTGAATATAAATTTTCATATTAACAGATTTTAATTAAAAGTTTTGGATGTAAAAGTATTTTTCATTTTTTAAAAGTTAATTTATTTTTGAATTTGAATATAGATTTTCATATTAATAGATTTTATTTAAATTGTTTTAATTTAGTCTATTTATATCAAGGCTTATTTGCTTCTAAACTTTTAAATATTTATATACAATATAAGTTATCACTCTTTTCGATTATAGAAAAATTGGTACAAAATATATACATGTAATAATTATTTATACCTTGTTCATGTGTCTATTGTGTGCAAATGTTTATAAAGAATCTAATGATACAAACTTGAAATTAGTGCTCATGTACATGAGAAACATAAAATGATCACAATTAAATTTTAGTTTCTACCTAAATCATACTTGACGTTACCAAAACTATAGGACATCTCATTCAAAAAAAACATCTTATAATTGTTTTCTACATATGTTCTAATTTTATTGTCCTAAAAAGTAAGCACCTAATTTGTGCTTATTTTGGGACCATTTTGTGCATACTTCACTATTTTTTACATGGTAGGACCTCATATTGCACTTAAATGCATGCCTAATTAAAATATGGGTCCTCCTTCATCAATCTTTCTTTAACTAGAGGTTGAACCTTATTTCTAGGCATGGTTTTCCATTTTCAATCCCATAATCGATTTCCTTACCTAGGACCTATTCATTTATTTTTCTTTTGTGATTTGTTTTGACCCCGCAACAACCTACATTTTGTCCCCTACTCCTTTTCACCTTCCCCAACATCCCTATGAAATTTGAGCTCATTTTGTCTCGAACAAGTCGACTGGTCGACTTGTCCCTGAGGATTTGGGCCCAAATTTTTCCTGGGACCCGATGGTGGGGTTTTCCTTTGAGATTCAAATTTATGGTCGACCTTGATAAAAATTGAATCAATAATAGAGGGAGTTAAGTATAAAAGGGCATCTTATCCCCTCATTTGGTATGCATGATCATGTGCAAGATATAATCAATTACAAGCATTCAATAATTCAATTTCAAGGAAGCCATCAAGAGCCATAAAACATCCACATCTTCATCTTCATGCAATCAATATGTTTTCTTCCAAAGATCTGGCTTCTTTCCCCCATTGGAGGCCAATTAAAGGTTTTTTTATATTAAGAAAGGAGATCTTTATTCATCCATGAAGCTTCATTCTTCTCTCTCTTTCCCAATCAGACATTGTGGTATAATTACATCTATTCCATGAAGTTTTGTCTTGCATGATTTCCTTTTGGGTTTTTGTGTTTAGCCAAAGATATTGCATCAACATACTTGATCACATTTAAAGAAGTGATGTCATCTCAAGGTATGATAGACTTCATTATCTAGATCTAGCCTCAACTATATGACATCACACTTTTTCTTTATTTCATTTCATTTCAAGCTTGATTCCTAAACAAGGATTTGACAAAGGAAAACCCCTTTCTTCAACCTTCTTCCCTATTTTTCTATGTAAGAACAAGTTTCACAACTAAGGTTCTAGATCTAGGTAGAACATGTGTAGATATAGGTCCTGAAAAAGTTTCATTAGTTTTTTCAAGAAACAAGTCAACTAGCTGACTTGTTCCCCAAATTTTGACTTGTCCCTAACATTTTTCAGTCAAAATTTTAGGACAAAGATTTAGGTCCCTATTTTCTAGATTTGAAGTTACAACAAGATCGGAGACTCTGATATGATGAAAATTAAGATTCAAAGTACCATCGTCTAGATCTTATTTCTAGGTGCAATTCATCTCCCTTCTTTTCCCTTGCACTTACTTTATCAAATCAAATTTCTATTAATGAATACACAAACCCTGTTAAGCATAGATCTTTCATTAGCACTCATCCTCCTTCTTGTTGTGCTAATCAAACTCATTTTGTGAGGGTTTTGTATTCCAATGTATGTAGGATTTGGAATATAGTAGCTTCTATTTTGCTTCTCCCATTTTCCTATTATAAACTAATAATATCCAATTTTATTTTGTACATGTATGTTCTAATAATACCTAGTTCCTCTTGAATGAATTCTATAATTCGTCATTTGTTCAACTAGCTCATCCCTGAGGAAAGTTGAAAAATGCCATTTCAATTTTGTAATTGTCAATGTACATTGTCATCTATTTTTTTACAAAATTATCTGATTAGATTAATTACATGGTGTCTATTATTAGGGTTATCTCAATTGAACTAATAAAATATAGGATGAAAGCATAATATTTATATTGTATCATCACTTAAAATAACAAAATATTAGATGGCTTCCAAATCTATTATTATGAAATGTCATAATATTTATATCTTGCACTTGTGTAGAGGATCTTTTCACATGGTTGGAACTTCTCTACATCACCATTATGAAAAGGAGTAGAAAAGTACATGTTGTGAAATCCTTTAATTTCAAAATTGTAGCTCCACTACTTCTACTTTCCCACAATCCAAGTAACAATGTAGTTCCACTAGTCCTGCCCACTGCCACTAGTTCTACTTTCCCAGGCTACAATTTAGTAGTGGATTTGAGTTATCGCACTATTTTTTCTGATGTGAAGTGTGGCCATCTTTCTTGTGTAGAGAATTCCCTTGGCACTTAAGTACTTGGACCTTCCTCTAGGGGTGTGTCTATGATGGTGGGTGGTTGTTGGCAATTTTGGAACTTCTTTTAGTCCACTTGGCTTTGTTGGGTTTTGTGTTCTTTGTCATCATCCCTTGTATTTTGAGTTGCTAAAGAAAATATTTTCATCTTCCTCTCAGACTAAAGAACATATTCATAATCCCATTTCTTGTTCCTATTCATCTCCTAAGTTGATTTTGGGCCAAAAGGTGTTATAAACAATTTTTTATGCATTATGTGAATGGCCTATAAGTTTTATCATCTCTAGCATTCTTTTCTAGACTTGAATCGTTGGATCTTTGATCATTGGCTTCCTTTGGTTACAGGTAAGATGGAAATCTACTCCTATATTAGAGAGATTTCTTTGTTTTGGTTTTGATTCTTCTGCAAATGGGGATGCTATTTTAGAGGTTGGTGAGTGGATGTCGAATGCACATCCTTTCTTGCTTTTCCCTTGAACCCCTTCTTTTGACCTGCACATCCTATTGTCGCTAAAATATTAGGAATTTGAAGATGATGTCAACAAGAGTCTTTTAAAATTTTCTTTCTAGGTTCTAAATATATATATATATTTTTAAATTAAAATTGATTTGAATCCATTTTTTCTTTCTCATTCAAAAAGTTATTTGTGTCAAAAATTAGTGTTTTTAAGGAGTGACTGTCACTTGGATTAGCATAACTTCTTTTTTCAAAAATTATAATGATGTAATTATTTTGAGGTTGTATTTTTAACTTCAATATCTAATGGATGGAATTGGTTTCATTCATTTTGGTTTAATATTTCATGCTTTATTAAGTTCTAAAGTGAGAGTAATTGTAATTTAGATATAACTTATTTTGGATCGCTCTAACTTGATCTGTATCTATTGAAATTATTTTTTTTCTTTTCTTGATAAAAAGGTAATGCAAATAATCTTTTCCTACATATTTTTCATAAAAAAAAATTGTAAGTTACTATTTTTTCCAAAGTGTCGAAGAGACAGGTTGTTGAATGGCCAAACAACCTATGTTTAATTAAAGTAAAATTTGAAAGTGAAAATGAACTCAATATGTATTACAATTATAGTCCTTAGAAAGCTTCCTCCGAGTAGTATCATCTGACATTTTTTGTTTCAAAAGATCATCTTGTTTGGTCTTTGTTTTAAGCCTTAAAAGTCCATTTTTTAAGTTTTTTTTTCCCTGATAAAAATTTCAAGTTTGCAGTCTTCGCACAAAGGGACCAAGGCTTTGTAAGAAGGGGTCTTTGTGTGAGACCCCTTGCGAAAATTCTAGTGCAAACAAGCCCTGCCAAACTTTTACCAACCTAGTTCGCTCAAACTAGGCCAGCTAATTATATTTTTTTATGTTTGTATGGTATAAAAGAAAATGTTTTTTTTTCATTTTTCATACAATTGGAATCAACTTAATTCACATTTTTTACTATTTGTCTAACTTTTTGAATATTTTGGAGGAGAATAGCTATTGGTGTTTTTATCAAAGATGATTTTTCAGAGAGGAGAATTGCCAGTAAGGTGATTTTTTCTAAGACATTTTTTTGAAGAAGATAATTACTATTTCCAAATTTTAAGAAGACATTTTTTTGGAGAGAATAAATGGAGAACAAGAAGGGAAGACAAAGTAAATATGCAATAAAAATTTCACCTAGTACCGAATAAATAAATCGTGAAGCTGCATTGACATATTATTATAAAAATAAAGAAGGTATATATGGACTCAGACCTCTAATTTTATGTGCCTAAATATTATGGACCTATGCTCTATTTTTCTCTAATTTGATTCATTTTTGTGCATGTAGCTTGCAATAAACATGGTCAAGGTGAAGGAGAAGCTCAAGTAGGAGGGTCAAGACAAGTTGAAGAAATGCAGGCTAAAGAAGGGTCAAGATCACTCCCTATAGAAGCTCAATAAATTAATGTTGGAGAAGGGTCAGGATCACCTGGTCCTACTGGTATGGATGTAGTTATATATCTAGCTCAAATTGTAAAGATAAATATTAATTATAGAAACTTAGATAATTTACTTACAATGGATGTGGAGAAATTGAGATCATTTTCTAATGTTCAACCTTTAAGTCTTGCTAAGAAGAGGTCAATGAATAAGATAGAAAGAGAGATATTGGCTAAATTTGATAATTTTGAAACACTTGAACAAGTCCAATTTCTTTAAGTTGTACTTATAAATTTACAAAAAGTTGGAAGAGGCATTGAAATTATTAGGTATAGACACAACATCAAAGAAGAGAAAATTTGTTGACATGTAAACTGATATGATAGAAAATCTTAGGAAAGGACTGAACTGGGTAGGGAAGAGATCTCAAAATAAAGATAAGACCATTACAAGAAGAGTTATGTTGACATCCATTGTAGGTAACACTATGCCCCGAAATAGAGAAATATCTTCAATTTCAACTTGGATTGGTTTTAGTAGGAAAATAATATCACAATATGTTAAGAAGAGAATGATTTTGAATGATATCACCTTGGAAGGAAATTGGAAAATCATGTGTAGAGCTCTTTATCCTAGTAGGATTAATGAAGTAATCAAGAATTTGGTCACATTATTTTGGAATGATAATACTCATCCTTCATCAAATAGTAGAGATGTTATCAGACATAGAATTACTGCTAATCAATATGAACATCACACAAAACATTGGTTGGACACAACACAACATGAAATGTATGTGTCATTTTGTAGTTCAAATCCTAATATAAAGATTGGGAAAACATTGTTTGAAAGATTGAAGCCATATTATGTTAGGACAAACAAAGTGTTCGAAACTTGTTGTTGTCGTTATCATATTAAATTTGATCTCCACTATCAAGTTTTTAAAATTTTTGGAGAAGACACTTATGGCTTTGAATATGCTCCTCCTACTACATGAAGTGAGTTCATCTCATCCATTTTATGTGACAAAAGAGATGATGCAACTGGTCAAAAAAATTGCATAAAAGGAATATGTGAAACATGTGCTAATTTGGATCTTTTTCCTTTGAAAAATGAAAACATTGATGTAACAAAGATGGTAAATTGTAAGAGTTATAAATATGTAAATATTTAAACAAAATTTGGGAAAGAATCCAAAAGGTTAGAATATGTTGAAGAGGAATAACTATTGGAGCATTTATGGACAAATTTAAAAAATTGATTCAACCCTACATTCATCATGTTTTTTTTTTTTGCAAAGTGGCAAGCACAACAATTCCAAACACTGAGAGACAATTTCCCACTTGGAACTATTCTATCAGTTGTTGATTTCACAGAAAACAATTCCTTTGTTCATCAAAAGGCAAACAATTAGAATATTATTTTTTATCTCGAAGAGTACTATTATGGTACATGTGTGTTATCAACATGCACACTTAGATTTGGATGGTATTCAGATCATATTTGAAGCACGGGTCATCAAGATGGAATATCATTTTTATATAAGTGATGATAAAGAGCATGACATTCATTATGTAGAACACTACTTCAAGATATTTTTTACAAATTTGAAAGAGATGCATAAAAATTGATAAACATAATGTTTGATTAGATGAATGTGTTGCACAATTAAAATCCTCAAGACCATTTTATGCACTATGTATATGTCATCATAATGAAAATATATCACATGTCTGGAGTTTCTTTGAGACTGGACATGGAAAAGGTGAACATGATGGTGCTAGAGCTTGCATCAAACGTGCTCTATGAAAGTATCAAATGAATTGTAATGGAGTTCGTATAAAAAATGCACATGATGAACACAACATTGTTGAATGGTGCAGGACACATTTCACATTAAAATGAGAATGGCACATCATCAGGAATGACTCAAGTGGTACCGCATAGATAATTTTGAGAGATAAAAGGTATATGCACATGTTTCTAAATTATGCATGTGTGATATATATATTCTTTCTTGTTTAAATTTTATATTCTTCATTCAAATTTATAAAATAAAATTCATATTGTATATATGCACGTGTTCAGGTGTGGATAGAAAAATTATGCATGGTTTCAAGATGATAGAAAAGACGCGATCTTTGCATTCAGTTATGAGTACAAATTGTTGCAATTAGATGTTGAACACTAGGGACTACTCATTCTTTTGTTGTCATTATATTGTTGAAAACTATGAGGAATCAATCAATCAGGAACGTGGATATGTAGGTGCCTAGAATTTGGTGCCACTAGTTGTTAATAATATATTTGATAGTGATGAAGATGAAAACTTTGATGATGTTCCTTTGATTTCTACTAATTAAAATCATATTTTGGGATTGGTCAAAATTGATAAGTATAATAAATTGAGTTTCACATTATATGACATTGAGTTTTATGTATATATATATATTATAGATTGAAATAAATCATTTTTAGAATCTCACACATATATAATTTTTGTGTGCAGGAGATGTCTTTGCAGTGATTGTTGAGCCTGTAAATGTAGGAGTTATTTACTATTTATTGTGATGTACTATAGAGAGGATGAAGTTAATTGATCCTAGAGAAAGTGATTGAATGTTTTTCCCCATAGGTTTTCATTCTTTACATGTTAATATATTTCTCATTTTGTAAATATAAAATTTGAAAGTTTTAAATTTTTTTAAATTTAAATTGTTTTATTTAAATTTATATTGTTAAAATTTGTGACTTGAAGGTTCAGTTGTTTTAGAGGGAACATATTTCAAACAAATTAAAGTAATTCAACATGGTATTCACTTCGTTTATTACCAACCAGACAATAAGGTATTTCAATATAGCTACCTAGTAGTTGTCACCTCCCTTTGTCTCCATCCAGTTAAATATCGACGTGGACATCGTAAGTGGAGACTAGATATTGAGGATCATGAGAGAATATTACATCCATGAGAGGTTTGAACCACTTGAGTTGGTCTAGAAAGTAAATTACATACATATTTCATGTGTTAGGACCTAATTGACATCTCTAGATTAAATTGACTATACTTTGTTGATATATTGAAACATGTGATGGTTTATTTTTTTTTAATAAATAATAATTTGATTATATACTTGATGTCACGGTTCAATGCTTTTATATATGGTTTGATGGTTCAATGGTTTTAATATATAGTTATGTATGGTTTGATATATGCTTTTATACATATAGTTTTATATGTATGTTCTTCTGTATGCTTTGATGGTTCAATGATTTTTATATGTAGTTATATAAATGCTTTTATGTTTGTTAAAGTGAATGTGCTAAATGGATGATATTAAGTTTATAAATTACTTCTGGTTCATTAATTACATATTAACTTGTTATTTTTTATGATGGTTCAATTAGATTACTTAATAATTAAAGATCCTCTTAAGACATTAGTTAGGTTACTAATGACATTAGTTTGATTACTTATGACATGTTAGTTCTAGATTACTTATATTACTTATGGTCTATTAGTTACATATTAGTGTTATTTTTTATGATATTAAAATTAGATTACTTATTAGTTAAATATCCCCTTAAGACATTAGTTAGGTTACTAATGACATTAGTTAGATTAATTATGACATGTTAGTTCTAGATTACTTATATTACTTATGGTCCATTAGTTACATATTAGTGTTATTTTTTATGATATTAAAATTATATTACTTATTAACTTTAAAGATCCCCTTAAGACACCCCCTTAAGACATTAGCTAGGTTACTAATGACATTAGTTAGATAACTTATGACATGTTAGTTCTAGATTACTTATATTACTTATGCTTCATTAGTTACATATAGTGTTATTTTTTATAACCATCTATCAAATAAAATCATGTAATCCTCTAACTATAATCAAATCATGTAACTATCTAACCATAATAAAATCAAATCCTGTAACCATCTAATCATAATCAAATCAAATCATATAACTATCTAACTATCTAACCATAATCAAATCAAATCAAATCAAACCATGTAACCATCTAATTTTAATTAAATCAAATCATGTAAACATCTAACCATAATCAAATCATGTAACCATCTAAAAATAATCAAATAAAATCTTGTAACCTTCTAACCATAATCAAATAAAATCATATAACCATCTAACCATAATCAAATTAAATCATGTAAATGTCTAACCATAATGTATATAAATGTCAACCATAAACACATAAATCATCTATGCATAGGTCTAGAACATATAAATGTCAAACATTTGTGAAATGTCTAGAACATAAATCAAAGATGCATAACAAATATCCTAAGGTATCCTATACTAATAAAGTCACATACGAACAGAGCGAACCTCTAACTGAGTATCCTGAGAATCCTTTTCACATGAAGCAACAACAGACCCCTACAAATTTAGTTCAACTTGTCAAATACATATGTACATTCATATATAATTATATACAAAGTATTTGAAATATATTAATATGTGAATTTAAACTTGTATATTTAAAACGTACCTTAGCACTAGTAGGTTTTGCCTCTTTAGAATCTCTTATTTATACATGCTCTGATCCCACTCTAGTGGTAGTACACTCATGCAACTATTCCTACAAATATTATATATAATATACATATATATATGAGCATTAGTACATGCAACTATGTAATCAATTTATTGACTAAAAATAAATTAAAAATTAAACTTATACCTAGGTCTTAGGAGCAAGAGGATCATCAAACTGCACCATCATATCATCTCTGGTACCAATCCTCTCTAATGAGGAGTGTAATGGGGTGTGTATCTAAGAAGGGAGTGGTGTAGAGTCAGAGTCTGGATGAAGTAGAAGATCTATATATGAAGTTATGTTAGTGGTAGTGGTGGTCTGTCTCAATACTTGTAACTGCTCCTCAAAACCATCTAGGCACTCTGATATGATGGAAACATCACCAAGTTGTATCCCTCTTTGTGTAGTTGTAGAGTGATCATTGGGTGCAAAGAGTTTTGAACTATAAGATGCATGAGAAAATGGTGTGCTCTGGGGTGGTGTAACTTGAGGGCCTTGAGAGAGTCTAATGGTCTCTGAAAAACTATATAGGGACCCTCTCTGACTGAGAAATATAGGTATATGCATGTCCTCCAATAAATATTGTACCATCTCAAGGTAACTTTGATGACCAATAAGAGCTCATAAAGCACATGGTCTAGGGAGACCAACATCTCTATATGTCTTGCCAGTAGGGGGTACATTACAATCTATGATGCCTCTGAAGATGTGTGGGGTCAGCTCGGTCTATTCATAATATATTGAGTGAGTGTATTAGATGTAATGTTAGCAGCTGCAACTGCAATTTTTCCAATCCTATCAATTCCTTTTCTTTGGGAAGAAATGACAACTCGGTCAATAGTATCGGCCCTAGATGGTGCCACTGTGGGTTCCCTCTGCCCAACCAAGTGTCTGTGTCTTGACACAATATGATTAGGCCTACGATACTGATCATGGTCTGCAACTCTTTTGTGCCCCTATCCAAAGTATCCTGGAAGATCTAGGTAGTTCATGTTGAGACCCAAATAGACCTCAGCATAAACCTATTGTGAAAGTAGAATGGAATCTGGTTGTTATTGGGATAAAAACCATGTGCAGTGAGGAACCGCGACTATATCATCTATGAAATCTCATGAACCACACACCGCATAACCCACTACAACATTTGGGGTTGAATTTCGATGCCAATTTGCGATGGCACTAGCATTTGTATTTGTTTTTTATTTTATTTTTGCAAGTGCCCCCGACGGTGTCGTAATAGTGAAGATGATGTCGTAATTGTGACACCTGCTTGGTGATAAACAAAATGAAAAAGAAAGTGTCATTTGTAATTTTTGTGAATTCAAAGAGCTGTCGCAAAGACGACACTACACTTTTGCCTGGTGCAAAGAGGGCATTCAAGCTTGGCATGCACGAAGAGTCTGACACCATGTGGGAAGAGGGCACAGGCACTTGAGGTAGGCATTCGAGCTTTGTCTTCTCATTAACTCAATTTCATTTTGATGGCATTTGTTGATTTAATGGCACAATATGAATGTTAATCATTGCTATTACCTTCAAGGTATTGTGTGAAAAGTTTGATCTCTCTTTATTTGTTTTTTTGTTTATATTCACTATGTAGTACTCTCCGTTTATGATCATTTCATGAGGAAATATCTTGATGGCTCACAGGCTACAAGCTAGGGCATCATACATTGTTTATGAGCTCACTATTAAATACTGGCATTGTTTACATCTTTTCATTTGGAATGCTTTATGACCCATGACGTTTTAGAGCTAGGGCATCATTGCTATTACCTTCAAGGCATTGTGTGAAGTGTTTGATCTCTCTTTATTTGTTTTATTGTTGATATTCACTATTTGGTACTCCCTGTTTATGATCATTTCATGAGGAAATGTCTTGATGGCTCGCGGGCTGCAAGCTAGGGCATCATACATTGTTCATGAGCTCACTGTTTAATACTGGCATTGTTTACATCTTTTCATTTGGAATGCTTGATTACTTGTGAGCTTTGAGAGCTAGGGCATCATTTCTATTACCTTCAAGGCATTGTGAAGTGTTTGATCTCTCTTTATTTGTTTTTCTATTGATATTCACTATGTACTCCCCGTTTATGATCATTTCATGAGGAAATATCTTGATGACTCCCCGGCTGCAAGCTAGGGCATCATACATTGTTCATGAGATCATTGTTTATTAATACTGGCATTGTTTACATCTTTTCATTTCAAATGCTTGATGACCTGTGAACTTTGAGAGCTAGTGCATCATTTCTCTTACCTTCAAAGCATTGTGTGAAGTGTTTGATCTCTCTTTATTTGTTTTGTTGTTGATATTCACTAGCTATGTGGTACTCCCCATTTATGATCATTTCATAAGGAAATGTTTTGATGGCTCATGGGCTACAAGCTAAGGCATCATCCATTGTTTATGAGCTCACTATTTGAGCACCTCATGTCCCTATTTTATTATGAGGGACATGAGGTTCTCAAACAATGAGCTCATAAATAATGCACGATGCCTTAGCTTGAAACCTGCGAGCCATTAAGACATTTCCTCATGAAATGATCATAAATGGGGAGTACCACATGTTGTTGAGGCTGTAGATTTCCTTTTACTGATCTTGTATAAACAACATATATACCATGTTGACTCACAGCCCATGAAGTGTTTCTTGATAACATATTTGACATCATACCTTTTGCTCCATTTTGGTCTTGATTTACTCACTGCATGCACATGTTTCCTAAGTGCACATGTTTTGTAGCATAGTTCATTTTAGAAGTGTATGACTTGACTATGCACATGCATAATTGTAGATGAGGATCAGTAATAGAGTGGCAAGCATTGTTGAGATCCTTTGGATCTAACCCCATCTTTTCCTTCCTTGCAGGTTTTGGATCATACAAGAGCATACTGGATTGAACCCTGGGTCAACACTTCATTACTTTAGGCAATGTCTGGTACCTTCATTATTTATGTTCATCCACTTGTGTATGTTTGTATTCATTCATATTATTCTAAAATTTGGCTATTAGCGACCATATATGACGATTATATTTAAAAGTTTCTTAAAAGTTTATATTTTTTATTTCAATTTTTAAAATCATAAAATGAATAAAATTTAAAGATAAAAAATTAAGATAATCTTTGTCTTCACTTTTTAAAAAAAACATAAAGCTCATAAAGCATGGTAAAAGAGGGCCCTAACTGTGGTAAAATGGGAAAGTTGCCACCTTGCACTACTCTTCATATGGTAGCTACTAAGGAACTATGTTATAAAATTTCAAGGCATGAAATTTTATACTTTTTCACATCATAATTTTTTCTCCTTAGCATTGAGTTTACAATGCAGGGGACTTGAAGAAAATATATGTACAGTTATAAAATTTCATGCCTTGAAATTTGGCATGAAATTTTATAACATAGTTCCTTAGCATTTGATCTTTATATGGTAGCCATGACTTGAGGTAGGCATTTGAGCTTTGTCTTCTCATTAACTCAATTTCATTTTGATGGCATTTGTTGATTTAATGGCAAAATATCAATGTTAATACTGGCATGTTTACATCTTTGCATTTGGAATGCTCAATGACACATGAGCTTTGAGAGCTAGGGCATCGTTGCTATTACCGTCAAGGCATTGTGTGAAGTGTTTGATCTCTCTTTATTTGTTTTCTGTTGATATTCACTATGTGGTACTCCTTGTTTATGATCATTTCATGAGGAAATGTCTTGATGGCTCGCGGGCTGCAAGCTAAGGTATCATGCATTGTTTATGAGATCATTGTTTGAGCACCTCATGTCCCTATTTGATTGGTTGGTGATCTATTTATTATATTGATGCTATTAGATCAAATAGGGACATCAGTAATAAAATAATACACTTACTATTTTCAATTTGAGCTCAGGCATCATGCAATGTTATTGCTATCAAAATAGTAAGTGTATTAATGTATGATCTAATAGTAGCAACCTCACTGATCATTACCTTTGATTTCTCCATCATTATAGAAGAGATAACTACCTACAACTATATTTCATAATTCCTCCTTTGAAGTCATAGGTTAGTTTAAAATGGAGAAACATTGAAATATCGTAATATCTCAAAACATAGAAATATCATAAGTAAAAACATTACACAGTGGCATTCAGATTAAGTACAATATGAATTCACATGCCTTTAATTATGATACACTTTTGAAAAGCTTGTCATAATGTGTGTGTGTATATATATATATATATATATATATATATATATATATATATATAAAGTAATAAAATCTTATAAAACAACATACATTGTGTGAAGTGTTTGATCTTTATTTATTTATTTTGTTATTGATATTCACTATGTGGTACTCCTTGTTTATGATCATTTCATGAGGAAATGTCTTGATGGCTCGCAAGCTGCAAGCTAGGGCATTATGCATTGTTTATGAGCTCACTGTTTGAGCACCTCATGTCCCTATTTGATTGGTCGGTGCTCTATTTGTTATATTAAGTTTACATCATATATTTAGTCTTCATAAATATCTTATAAAACAACATAAAACTAACCCAAAATACTTTGTTTTAATAAAATCTTAATAAAACAATATATTTAGTCTTAATAAAATCTTATAAAACAACGTATATTGTGTGAAGTGTTTTATCTCTCTTTATTTTTTTTTTGTTGATATTCACTATGTGGTACTCCCCGTTTATGATCATTTCATGAGCAAATATCTTGATGGTTCGCAGGATGCAAGCTAGGGCATCATACATTATTCATGAGCTCACTGTTTAATACTGGCATTGTTTACATCTTTTCATTTCAAATGATTGATGACCCGTGAGCTTTGAGAGCTAGTGGATCATTTCTATTACCTTCAAGGCATTGTGTGAAGTGTTTGATCTTTCTTTATTTATTTTGTTGTTGATATTCACTGTGGTACTCCCCGTTTATGATCATTTCATGAGGAAATGTCTTGATGGCTCGCGGGCTGCAAGCTAGGGCAGCATGCATTGTTTATGAGCTCATTGTTTGAGCACCGACCAATCAAATAGGGACATGAGGTGCTCAAATAGTGAGCTCATAAAAAATGCATGATGCCATAGCTTGGAGCCTGTGAGCCATCAAGACATTTCCTCATAAAATGATCATAAACGGGGAGTACCACATAGTGAATATCAACAACAAAACAAATAAAGAGAGATCTAACACTTCACACAATATATGTTGTTTTATAAGACTTTATTAAGACTAAATATATTGTTTATGAGATCAAACACTTTCACTATGTGGTACTCCCGTTTATGATCATTTCATGAGTAAATGTCTTGATGGCTCATGGGATGCAAGCTAGGACATCATGCATTGTTTATGAGCTCACTGTTTGAGCACCTAATGTCCCTATTTGATTGGCCGGTGCTATGTTTGTTATATTGATGCTATAAGGTCAAATAGGGACATCAATAATAAAATAGGGACATCAAATAAGGACTTCAGTAATAAAATAATACACTTAATATTTTGAATTTGAGCTCAAGCATCATGCAATGTTATTATTGTCATTGCATGCTTGCTACTATTGTGCACCATAATAGCAACAAGAATGCAATGCTATGAAATTTTGAGATTAAATTGGTGAGTTTGTATACTTTCTCTATAATGATGGAGGAGTCAAAGGTAATGATCAATGAGGTTTCTTCTATATATCATACATTAATACACTTACTATTTTAAATTTGAGCTCGGGTGTCATATATTGTTTTATACATTGTTTATTTCATTGAGACCGTGAGCTTGGCATTTGTAATGTATTTCTTGTTATTGGATTAATATTGCCATTTTGTTGAGATTTTAGATGTCATTTTAATGATCTTGTATAAACAACATATATACCATGTTGACTCACATCCCATGAGGTGTTTCTTGATAACACATTTGACATCATACTTTTTGCTCTATTTTGGTCTTGATTTACTCACTACCTGCATATGTTTCTTGAGTGCACATATTTTGTAGCATAGTTCATTTTAGAAGTGTATGGATTGACTATGCACATGCATAATTGTAGATGAGGATCAGTAATAGGGTTCCAGGTATTTCTTAGATAATTTAGATCTAACCCCATCTTTTCCTTCCTTGCAGGTTTTGGATCATACAAGAGCATACTGAATTGAACCCTGGGTCAACACTTCATTACTTCAGAAAATGTTTGGTACCTTCATTATTTATGTTCATCGAATTATGAAAATATTGAAAGTTGGCTATTAGTGACCATATATGACCATTCTTGATGTTTTTGGGTCATTTGATGAAAAGATGTAAATAGGGACATCAGTAATAAAATAGGGATATCTTAATTTTTATGAGCTCAAATTCAAAATAGTAAGTGTATTATTTTATTACTGATGTCCCTATTTGATGTCCCTATTTTATTACGGATGTCCCTATTTGATCTAATAGTATCAATATAACAAACAGATCACCGACCAATCAAATAGGGACATGAGGTGCTCAAACAGTGAGCTCATAAAACAATATATTTAGTCTTAATAAAATCTTATAAAACAACATATATTGTGTAAAGTGTTTGATCTTTCTTTATTTATTTTGGTGTTGAAATTCACTATGTGGAAATCCCCATTTATGATCATTTCATGAGGAAATATCTTGATGACTCGTGAGCTGCAAGCTAGGGCATCATACATTATTCATGAGCTCACTGTTTAATACTGGCATTGTTTACATCTTTTCATTTGAAATGATTGATGACCCACGAGCTTTGAGAGCTAGAGCATCATTTCTATTACCTTCAAGGCATTGTGTGAAGTTTTTTATCTCTCTTTATTTATTTTGATCATACATTAATACACTTACTATTTTGAATTTGAGCTCGGGCATCATGCAATGTTATTGTTGACATTGCATGCTTGCTGCTGTTGTGCACCATATATTGTTTTATACACTGTTTATTTCATTGAGACTATGAGCTTGGCATTTGTAATGTACTTTCTATTATTGGATTGATGTCACCATGTTGTTGAGATTATAGATGCATTGAATCACCATTGCCATTCTATTTTGATAGCAACAATATAACAAACAGAGCACCGTCCAATCAAATAGGGAGATCAGTAAGACATTTAATGCATTATTACTTCATCATGATGATAAAAATTTCATTGGTTCAAAGTACATAGAATGTGGGTAGCTTCATTACTTCATTAGATCTATACCTTTGTTAATTTCACTAGCATCATGCAGCTTTCTTACTTATCCTTTAAAATGTAGATTCAAATATACTCCATGCCATAGCATTAATGTATAGATGATGCAGATTTGTGTACCTCTTTGTTTTGATGTAGCTTACTCACCGCATGCAATGGGGCCTCTTTGGGGCTGCCAACCATGTTGTGATGTTATGATCTTTACCTAAAATTCATGATGTACTCCTCCCTTAATATGCAGATTTGATGCTTTTCTCCTCTGATTTGATGATGATGTATGCCCCTTCCATTACTTACTCATGCTTTCTCATGACTGCTTTGTGCTATTGGGCATGGTGTGTGACTGTTGTGGGTGCATCATTTGGAAATGATTTCACAGCAACACCAGATGAAACAACAACTTCTGGTGTTGTTGTTGCACTGTTTGAATGATGTAGTCACAATAGTGACTCACAAGGTGTTCATGTAGACATAAATGCAGCCATTTACTCTCTGCAACATTCTTCTTAGTGCACATGTCTTGCAGCATGGTTTTTCTTTTATAAGTTTATGGCTTGACTATGCACATGCATAATTGTAGATGAGGATCAGTAATAGGATTCCATTCATTGCTTAGATATTTTTTTATCTAACCCCCATCTCTCTTTTCTTTGCAAGTTCTAGATCACACAGGGGCACACTAGATTCATACTCAAGTCAAAAATTCATCACTTTAGGCAATGTTTGGCACCCTTATTATTTATGTTCATCCTCTTATGTATGCCTGTACTCTTCCATTTTCTTCTGAAAGTTATTTTCCTTATATAGTATATACAAGTTATTTTTCATATATATACATGTAATCTTTAGATGCAAAAATTTCTTTTCCTTTACTTGTATCTTTGCATGAAATGAACACAAATTAAACAAGATCATCTAACAATGCAAACTAGGGTAATATAGTCACTCATCTAGTAATTAGTTCCTCAAACCATTACTAAGGATTGAACATAAGTCTAAGTCCCCAAACCTATATTTTTCTATGTGTCTTTATTGCCTTCATAATTTTGGTTCAACCCCTATAGGATGCCCAAGCCTAGAGGCCAAGGAAAGTACCCAAGATCACTTGAAAGAAAGATGAATGAAACCATTGTCCTTATGTGGGTAAACCCATATAAGTGTTCTTACTTTGCATCACAACTCCTACTTGAGGATCCACAATCATGAATTTATGTTCAAGACTTATTATTACCTTGGTCCTTTTGAATCTTAGGATGACATCTCAATTGGGAAAGGAAAACCAAAACCTTTTATAGACCAATAACAACCAAGGCATGTGGGTGCTCTTCTATTGTACAATTATACTCATAAAATATATGTACAGTTATAAAATTTCATGCCTTGAAATTTTATAGCATAGTTCCTCTTCATCAAAATAGAATGGAAGTGGTGATTCAATGCATCTACCCACATTCTATGTATTTTGAGCCAATGAAATTTTTATCATCATGATGAAGTAATAATACATTAAATGTCTTACTGATGTCCCTATTTGATTGGTTGGCGCTCTATTTGTTATATTGCTGCTATAAAAATAGAATGTTAGTGGTGATTCAATGCATCTACAACCTCAACAAAATGGTAACATTGATCCAATAATAGAAAATACATTACAAATACCAAGCTCATAGTCTCAATGAAATAAATAGTGTATAAAATAATATATGGTGCACAACAGCAGCAAGCATGCAATGACAGCAATAACATTGCATGATGCCCAAGCTCAAATTTAAAATAGTAGGTGTATTAATGTATGATATAATAGCAGCAACCTGATTGATCATTACCTTTCACTCCTCCATCATTATAGAAGAGATAACTACCTACAACTATATTTCATAATTCATCCTTTGAAGTCATGGGCTAGTTTAAAATGGAGAAAGTATACAAACTTGCCAATTTAATCCCAAAACATCATATAGCTGGAATTAATCACATCTCACAAATGTATAGATTATACTACATGCCATTGTATTATATATATCAAGTATAATTATGATTTTACATCATATATTTAGTCTTAATAAGATCTTATAAAACAACATAAAACTAACCCAAAATACTTTGTCTTAATAAAATATTAATAAAACAATATATTTAGTCTTAATAAAATCTTATAAAACAACATATATTGTGTGAATTATTTGATCTCTCTTTATTTGTTTTGTTGTTGATACTTCCCGTTTATGATCATTTCATGAGGAAATGTCTTGATGGCTCATGGGCTGCAAGCTAGGGCATCATGCATTGTTTATGAGCTCACTGTTTGAGCACCTCATGTCCCTATTTGATTGTCTGGTGCTCAAATAGTGAGCTCATAAAAAATGCATGATGCCCTAGCTTGCAGCCCATGAGCCATCAAGACATTTCCTCATGAAATGATCATAAACGGGGAGTACCACATAGTGAATATCAATAGAAAAACAAATAAAGAGAGATCAAACACTTCACACAATGCCTTGAAGGTAATAGCAACGATGCCCTAGCTCTCAAAGCTCGCATGTCATCAAGCATTCCAAATGAAAAGATGTAAATAATGTCAATATTAAACAGTGAGCTCATGAACAATGTATGATGCCCTAGCTTGCATCCCGCAAGCCATCAAGACATTTCATCATGAAATGATCATAAATGGGGAGTACCACATAGTGAATATCAACAACAAAATAAATAAAGAGAGATCAAACACTTCACACAATATATGTTGTTTTATAATATTTTATTAAGACTAAATATATTGTTTTATTAAGATTTTATTAAGATAAAGTATTTTGGGTTAGTTTTATGTTGTTTTATAAGATATTTATTAAGACTAAATATATGAGATAAACTCAATATAATAGATAGAGCACCGACCAATCAAATAGGGACATGAGGTGCTCAAACAGTGAGCTCATAAATAATGCATGATGCCCTAGCTTGCAGCTCATAAACCATCAAGACATTTCCTCATGAAATGATCATAAATAGGGAGTACCACAAAGTGAATATCAACAAAAAAACAAATAAAGAGAGATCAAAAACTTCACACAATGCCTTGAAGGTAATAGAAATGATGCTCTAGCTCTCAAAGCTCGTGGGTCATCGAGCATTCCAAATGCTAAGATGTAAACAATGCCACTATTAACATTCATATTGTGTCATTAAATCCATAAATATCATCAAAATGAAATTGAGTTAATGAGAAGACAAAGCTCGAATGCCTACCTCAAGTGTCAGTGCCCTCTTCATACATGATGTTGGCCTCTTTGCACACACCAAATTTGAATGCTCTCTTTGTGCCATGCAAAAGTGCAGTGTCGTCTTCATGGCAGCTCTTTGAATTCACAAAAATTACAAATGACAATTTCTTTTTCTTTTATTTTTGTTTATAACCAAGCAGGTGTCACAATTAAATCAACAAATGCCACCAAAATGAAATTGAGTTAATGAGAAGATAAAGCTCGAATGCCTATCTCAAGTCATGGTTGCAATATGAAGATCAAATGTAAGGAACTATGTTATAAAATTTCAAGGCATGAAATTTTATAACTGTACAAATATAAAATTTCAAAGAATGAAATTTGACCTCTGATTTGACCTTGATAATGTCCCCTCCATTGCTTATGCTTGATCATGACTACCTTGTGTTGATGGGCATGGTGGGTTACTATTGTGGATGCATCATTTGGAAATGATGTCATAGCAACACCAGATGGAACAACAACATCTGGTGTTTTTGTTGCACTATTTGGATGATGCAGTCATAATAGTGATTCACCAGGTGTTCATAGAGACATAAATGTAGGGCTTCATTTGGATTCTAGTGCCTATACACTGCACATGTTCCTAGGTGCATTTTCCTGAGTGCACATGTTTTGTAGCATAGTTCCTTTTAGAAGTGTATGGCTTAACTATGCACATGAATAATTGTAGATGAGGATCAATAATAGGGTGTTAGGCATTGCTTAGATCCTTTGGATCTAACCCCATCCTTTTCTTCCTTGTAGTTTTTGGATCATACATGAGCATATTGGATTGAACCTCGGGTCAATACTTCATTACTTCAGGCAATATCTGGTACCTTCATTATTTATGTTCATCCACTTATGTATGTTTGCATTCATTCATATTCTTCTAAAAATTGGCTATACTCCTATTCTTCTTTTGTCTGAGTCTTCTAACTATGATCAATTTAATATTGTAAATCATGACATAGAATTTGATATCAACCTATCATATATCCATTCCAAATGATATAAGTCCATTTGAATAAACATATGTTACATGCCAACCATTTGACAAAATGTCCATAGGAAATCTAGAGCAATACATTAATTTTATAGTGAATTCATGATTTATAATGCCCCTTCATTTATAGTGAATTAATTTTATAGTGAATTCATGATTTATAATTCAGTTGTAGCAGCTCAATTTGTTTGAACTGAAGAATACCCCTTACTTGGTTTCCTACAAAGCCTTTGGTGAAATTTGTCATAAAATTAAAAGTTTGGTCGAAGTAAGTGTATAAATGAAGGATGAAACACATAGGAAGCTATGAGAAGCTATGAGAAGGTGACATGAAGTTAATGAAAGGAGGCATCTCAATGATGTTAAATCACAGGGGATTCTCTTTGTTCCCTGTAATGGAGTGAGCTAATTGTGAAAGTATAAATAGATAATTTTAACAATGTATAAAGTCCTTCACAAGATGTAATAAAAACATTGACAAGGCACGAGAACTGTTTGGCGAAATGCCACAATAGTGGTGTCTCATGCAATGTTGAAATGTTTAGTTATATGCAATGCTGAGATATTCAAAATATTGTTGGATAAATAGATAATTTTAACAATGTATAATGTCCTTCACAAGAAATAATGAAAACTATGGAGTGAACTATGTTTGTCTAATTATATAACTATTATCTTATGTCAAGTATCCCACATAGTCACATGGATTGTCAGGTACAAGTCAATACACCCCATAGAGATTAATGTCTTTTACTATTTGTAAAATATCTCTCTCATTGCCACCTATCTTTCTCATTGCATGAAGTGCAGGTACCAGCGAATAGGTATTTGTTAAAATTGTCTTCCTCAAGGGAGGAAAATCTAGGAATGGAAGAAGAAAGTGAGACATTTAGTACATCTAATTCAATGAGATCGACTCGAGGTCAAAAGATCAAAAATAAATCTAATAAATGCATAAAATTTTTCCTTGCTCAAGGGGGGTCATGTTCTTATGATGATGAGAGAAAAGGTGACTCCGAGCTGCCCTTTAGGTACAAACATCTACAGAAAAAATGGTTCCTCGATAAACTTCCTTCAATAAACGCTGATTTTTGTGTTAAAGAGAGGATATATTGCATAGCACCATCTTCATTACATGGTTTGGGCCTATTTTCCATGGATGGCATAAAGGTATTTACAAAAAAGTTATCAAATTGATGGAGTATGTTAGACCTTGTTATGATTACAGTAGTTGGATGCAGATTGTTAAATATAAAAAAAGTATGTGTAGGTATGCACTCGCGAAAAATTATATACAACAAAAAGTCAGTGAACAAAGTAAAATAATAGCTATATACATCGATGGAAGACCAAAAGCATCAGGGAATATTGTAGGTTTTATAAATAATACATAGCCTGCGTCAACTAAGAAGCAACCCAATTGTATATTTAAGGTGCGTGAGGAAAATCGTGTATTTGTATGTGCAATCAAATCAATACATGGAGGCGAGGAGGTGCTTATCGATTACAATTTGAATCATATAGATACAAAAAACCCCATTACTATCATGGACAAGGTGGTACACATTTTGATAATTATCTATTATTCAACATAACTTATAATAAGAACACGTGTTTTAACATGTCTGAATGATTTTTTTTGAAATACAGAGCTACAGTATGGATCAACAGCCACACGATACGCATGGCGGTGATAGTTCTCATGGGACTTCTTCTTCCCGATAGGTAAAACTCATTGTTGTTGTACAAATGCACATACAAGAAAAATGTTAATGCGTATTTTTTGTTATGTTAATGTGTATTTTTTGTTGTTCTACTATTTTTTATTGCTTTTAAATAAAGGGCTAATAATATTGTTCTCACAAATGAGTGTTGATCAGAAAAAGGGAAAGGAACAAGTAGTCCATGAGGAGCCACAAGATGAGCAGGATCCATTCGATGTTGATTTTTTATCAGAGGTTAATCCTATGGTTGCACTGGAAAGGGTCCTTTGTGCAATATCAAAAGAGTTAGCTCGAATGGCAGATATTCAACCTCACACTCCTGAAATACAGAGGATAGAGGATGTGTTGATTGGTTGTGTTCAGAATTATAGAGTAACTATTAATGTAGTTTTTAATTATAACAAAAGTTCAATAATAATTTTTATAGTACACTATTTTATTTATGTCATTAACTAAAATATATATGTGTTCTCTTTATAGAGGATGCTAAATAGATTAAAGGGAAACACCTCAGATGAAAATACTTTGGGTGGTACATCTCATGTTTTATCCTCCATCTTGTCCATGGTTATCCATATTTTTTTATGCTCTAACAATATTTTTGTTCAGCACCTACTATTGATCCTATGTTGAGTACGCCGCCTTGTATGATGATTAGATCCATAGAGGTAGTGCCGCCTGCATTGTTGGCAACATGTAGCATGACCACAGATGCGATGGAAACACCTATTATTGGTATGTAGACTCCTCTTTTTCTCTCTCATTTATCATGTGTTTATTTCACTTGAACTATATATTCTTTCTTAGGGGGCATTTTGTAATATTGGATTCATTTTATGTACGAGGCGATGACACAATTTTTGGATGTACTTGTGTTAAATGTATGGGAACAATACAAAATTGTGATCAATTTCTCGTGAGCAATGAAGATGGACTTCCCTTGAGAGTATCCCAGCTTCCAGGTACTTTAAAGATTGATCCTTTCTTTTACTATACAATATAATACTCATAATGTAATGCACTAACCCCCTGTGTGGTCCCTTGCAATAACTAATTATAATAATCTCATAATTATCTTGCACAAAATAATCTATTTTAGTAAAAACTTAATGATGAATGTTCACGCATTTTTGGGTTGACCATACGCACATGGTATCATATTTTGATTTCATTGCAAGATCATATTTCATTTCATCCCTTTCTTCAAGTATATTAAAAGGTAGCTTCACTTCATTTATGAATCTAATAGTTTTTTTCTTAAAAGGTGGTCATCACAAGATAAAGGGTTAAAGAATAAACTCATTGACTCTATGACAACACTTTTTGGACCCGAAGTCTTTCATAGACTTAAACTCCTTGACAAAGCAGGCACTATTTTGAAGTATATTAGGGACAACTACAGGACCTAAATATAACACAACCCTTATTATGAGCGGCCTCCCTATATTCCTATTAATAAGTGGGAGGATCTTAAAAAGGATGCACTTGAGAGAAGCGCAAGACAAAGTGGACAAGTACTATCACCCGAGGAAAGAAGGTATGTGATAATGTTAATAATGAAATTATGTACTATTTACTCTTTGTACTTATGTGATTTAACATATTTCAAACATCACATAGGTTGTCTGACACAACAAAGGCAACAGAAGAAAGAAAACAAAAGCACGAGCAACACAAGCTTGGCATTCAAAACTTGCTGCACAAGTTGTAAGTATTAGTAAATAAAAAATCGTATGCAAATATTTATAAATTGCAATCAATTTAGTTTTGATGAAATTCACTACAATAAAAATTCATGATACCAATAAAAATGTAGGCCTTGGAGTGCAAAAAACTGATTACAGAAGAGGACAAGAAAATAGGCTACAAACAAGGCTATAAAGTCGTGGCTGAACAATACCGAGCAATGTGTGCACAAGGTTCTTCCATTGGATCTGTTGATCAAGTAATTAAGCCAATTGATTTTTATTTCAAGTTGAAAACTTTACCAATTACTGTATTTGATGTTAAGTTCCAACATAAAGTGAATATATTTGTTTTAAGTAACGAAACAATGATTATATATTTGTTTAAAACTTTAGTGAATATATTTATATGTATTAAACTGAATGATTAACATTTCTCAGTATTTTGATTCGATATGGGTGGATGCATTTTCTTTATCATGCATGGCATTACCATACCCATTAGTGCATTCATGGGAAAAATAGTACTTTGTAGTTTTAGATTGTAAATATTGTGCAGTAATAAACTAAACTATTGTATGAGTCAGTCCTAGTGAAATGGACTGGACATGTCGTGTAGTAATTAAAGAAATACAAAATTTTTATTTTTAGGTAATTTAGTTTTATGTAATTTGAAGACATGAAAATATTAGAGAAGTTGCAGACTGTTCATACAAAGGATTCACAGAGTGTACATGCAGCTAAGGGAGATGCACATGCGGCTAAGGGTGATGTCGCTGGCACCAATGATTTTCCAGGTAGATGTAGTGGGCAGAAGGGTGGCTCAATTCTCAATGCACCTCTCTCTAATTCTGCAAACAAGGGTTTTTGCAAGTTTAGGGTTCCCCAGTCTCATGCTAAGTGGGCTGATTTTCCATTTGATAAAGAAGATTTGGCCCGGCTCAAATCCATAGCGCATGCTCCTCAATAGGTTTTTCTACAAGGGAAATGGAGGGATCATGCTTTTATCAACCCTCAATCTCATTATTTCTATCGAAACCCCCAGCAAGTGATTGGTCATTGAAAGAAGGTTCAAAGGGCTCCAATTTTTTAAGGCATTCTTGGCCCTCATCCGTCAGTCACCTCAGCAACTAACAAAGCTTTTTAGCATGGGAGATCTTTCCACTGGCCTGGCTATCAACGTCGCCGCCGTGCCCAAAACTACCACCTTAAAACTTTTTCCCCACAGCCTATTTTTGATATATATCAAGACTCATGTCCTCCTTTGCCCTCCTATTCAAACCCCAAATCGTCTAACTCTCCTGGAGGTTTTTCTTCATTACCTAGTTATCCACATTTCATTTCTTCTCCCAATCGTATCCCAGTTGCCCAACCACATTTTCTTTATTTTTTGAATAGCATACCCATCTCTCATCAAGGTCCCTTTGATCCAAATCCTCATACCCATGAGTCTATTATGAATCCCCCTTTTCATCAGAAGTGGGACCAACTCCCTCAAAAGGAGGCTCACCAACAACTGCCAGCAGAGCCAAGGGTAACTTTTCCCTTTGACATGATTCATTCTTCTATTAAACATTTAAGGTCTTCGGTGCTTATTGGTAAGCTTCAAACCTTTGTCGATCTCAAAAGTGTAATTAATTGGGCTAGTAATTCTTGGGAGGGTCTTAAGGAATTGTTTCTGTATGAGAAAGACTATTTTTTGTGGCAATTTTTTATTCTATTGAGTGTAAATTGAATGTGCAAAAATTTAAGGGATAGTTCTGTAAAGGTATTGGGATCTTCACTATGGCTTGGACCCCACATTTTGATGTTAATCTAGCCCTGCCCTCGTTCATGCCACATTGGATTTGCTTACCTCACCTGCCATTAGAATATAGAGACCCTGCTAAGGTGGAAATTCTGGCTAACACCTTAGGAATTTTCATCAAGCACGATCTTGTCCCTTTCCTCCAACCGCATCTCCCCATCAAAGTATGTCTTTTGCTCAAAAAATCCATAGTTTGGCCAACTAAAATCTCAATCAGTTCTAAGTTTGGGGTTTGGAACCAGCCTATTGAGTATCAAGATCCAGCTTCTCTTGATTATATTTCTAATTATTTGGGGCATTTTTCACACCAATGTCAAAGTCTTTCTCAGTCTTCACTTGACATTTTCTAGAGCTTTGCCTCCAATCCTAAGTTTTGTTCCCAAACCCCTCCCCCAACCCCTTCCTCCCCACTGTAGGCCACCCCTCCTCCTCCTCCTTTGATTCTTGAGTCTCAATTAATACCTTTCAAGCCCTCTATTCTTAATTCAAAGGCCACCAGGTTTCATTCTATTAGTTCTGCAGTTTCCAACCTTATTGCTTTTGTCAATATTTTTCTTCTTTTTAAATTTGCAGTAGATAGTTATAATCTGCCCTTGCTTAAAATCAGGGTTGCTAATACCTCTAGGCTAGCAGTCTCATCTCCCTCTCCTCGCTCTAAATTTATTTCAATAGCATCCCCTTCACTCAGTATTTCCCTTTCTTAGAATCTCCCTATCCGCAAGATTACCTTTTCTTCACTTTATGCATCATGGGTTGATCGGCCTCTGATCTCATTGTGCCACTTTTCTAAAGAAGAATATGGTAATAAGGTTGTGCATAATCTAATTTTTAGCAGTCGACCCTTTTCTCATGTCCCATATTCCTCCCCTCCCTTATTCTTAGATCAATAACTTTAGCTCATGTCTAACAACATCCTCATTTCAATAGCATCACAACTTATTGATGAAATTGTGGCTGAAGCATAGTTTCAAGTTCAATATTTGGGTGGTATGTGTTCCCCACCAAACAAAGGTAAGGGTTTTGACTATTCTCAAGATTTATTTGTATCCTAGTCTCCAAGTTCCCAAGTACCTTTATCTCCAGCTTTTATAGGTAAAAATCCTAAGAAAAGGGGTAGGAAGTCATTGGCTTCTAAAACCAAAGATGAAATAGAAGCAGGTATTCAATCTACTCTACTGGACTCTTTTTCCACCATCATTAGAACAAGGAGAGCATGTCACTCTCTAAACTCTCAATGAAGATTATATCCTGGAATGTTAGGGGCATAGATGCCCCTAACAAAAGAGCCAGAATCAAATAGTTTATTGACTCTTCTCAAGCAAATATTGTCATTCTCCAAGGAGCTAATTTATCTAAAGATTCATATGATAAATTCATTTCTAAATGGTCTCTTTGGGATTCCTCTTGTGTCCCTTCATCCGGGGCATTTGGAGGGCTATTAGCTCTTTGGAAAAAAAATGGTATGCAGGGTAAATTATTGTCTGCAAATCCAAATTGGCAATTGGTAAAATTTTCCTATTTTGATGTCTATTTCCTTTTGTTTAATGTCTATGGCCCTTCTTCCCCTCATGACAAACTTGGCCTGTGGGAATCCTTAGCTGACCGATTTAGTAGATTTCAATGCTATCTCAACTTCAGAGGAAAAATATGGAGGTAACTCTACAACTTAGAGGGTTATAGATGAGTTTTCCTTTTTCATTGAAAATAATGCTTTATGTGACATTCCTCCTTCAAATGGTATGTATGTGTCGACTAACTGTAGAGCAGCCTCCCTCGTCTCATCCATATTGGACAAATTTATTATGTCATGTGACTTCAAACTTCTAAACTTCACTTCTTTTTTTCAGAAATTATGGCTTCTTCAAAATCCGATCACTTCCCCATTTCGCTAAGTCTAGTTGCATCAGGTAGTCAGAAAAATGTTCAACCTTCAAATTCAAAAGTATGTGGCTTACTCACCCCCATTTCTTTTCTCTTCTTTGGCAATGGTGGGTAAGTGCTCCTTTTTGCAAATGAACCAAGATGTTCCAGTTTTCAAATAAACTCAAATTTGTAAAGTCAAAAATTGTTATTTGGAATAAGGAGGTTTTTAAAAACATATTTCTAGAAAAAACCAGAGTTGGAAATGAACTACCTCAAATTGCTGACCAGATAATCAAGGAGGGCCTGAACACATTTTTAGCTGAGAAATAATTATCCCTCCATAAATATTGGGAAATCCTTTGTTCTCGAGAGGAGATTTATTGGAGGTGAAAATCTCGAGAGCTTTGGCTAAAAGAGGGAGATAGAAATACCAAATTTTTCCATGCTTCGTCCAAAATTAAAAAGGCTTCATCTGCGTCCTTTCTATCAAGGATGTGGTATCGAGTGCAATTCTTAATTCTCAACAACAAATTAGTAAGGAAGGGGTATGTTTTTTCAAAAATTTGTTAGCTCCAGTATATCCTCAACCTATTAATCACGAGGTTGTGGATGTTCTGTTGCACTCCATCCACTCCCTCATATCAGACAGGGATAATGAACATTTAATGAAGCCCTTCACCTTGGAGGAACTCCGTTCTGTTATCTTTTCTATGGCTCTAGGTAAGGCACCTGGACCTGATGGTTTTACTATGGTGTTTTATCAATAATGTTGGGATGTAATTAAATTTGACCTGTTGTTGGCTATAGAAGATTCTCAAAAATAGGGCTATGTTCTCAAGAATTTCAATACTACCAATCTCACAATGATCCCCAAAACCAAAAATCTAAGTACTTTTGTTGATTTCAAACCTAGCTCACTCTATAACTCTATTTAAAAAAAATTCACTAAAGCAATCTATCTTAGGTTAAAACCTATCATTCCATCAATTATCTCTCATCAACAAGGAGGTTTTTTCCCAGGTAGGGATACCTTAGACAGTACATTAGTTGCTCTAGAAGTTCTCCACACTATTGAATCTTCTCAAATCCCATCTTTTTTCCTGAAACTTGGCATGATGAAAGCCTACAATAAAGTTAATTGGCCTTTCCTTCTTAAGGTTCTTAAAAAATTTGGATTCGTAGATGCATGGTGTAAATGGATCAAGAACTGTCTCTCAGGAGCATCTTTTTCACTCTTAATTAATGGTGTCCCCTTAGGCTTTTTCCATGCCTCCCAAGGAGTTCACCATGGAGACCCTCTATCCCCATTTTTATTTATTATTATGGCAGAGGCATTCAGTAGATCTATTCAAATACAAAAAGCTTTACATAACTAGAAAGGTATATCTATTCCTAATTCTACCCTCTGTATCTCCCACAACTTTTTTTGCAGATGATATACTCTTGTTTCAAAAATCCAACATCCAAGAGGCTAAATGCATTAAGCAGGTTTTAGACACTTATACATCAGGGTCTGGCCAAGTCATCAATCCTCTTAAATCCAAACTTTATATGTTTTACTTCACAACTTATTCAAGACAAAATTTCTAGCATTTTTAGTTTCCCCCTAGACAACCTTCTGTCTACATACCTTGGCATTCCTTTCTTCTTTGGTTAGGTCAAGTCCTCCTATTGGGGCATAGTGATGTCTAGATTTAAAAATAGAATTGTTAACTGGAAGGCGAGATGGTTATCGCTCTCTGGAAGGATCCTACTCATTAAAACTATGTTAATAGCCATTCCTAATTACTATATCTCCATCCTCCAAGATCCAAAGTCAGTTGTTGCAAGTATTGAAAAGATCATTCATTCCTTCCTTTCAACCTCCAACATGTCTAATGAAAAAAAAGTCCATCTGGTCTCACTAGGGAAACTTTCAGTAAATAAAGCTTCTAGAGGGGCAAGGATGCATGACTTATCCCTTAGAAATAAAGCTTTTGGTGGGAAGTTAGTTTGGAATATATATTTTAAGCCTCATGCACTATGGTGTCAAATTATGCAAGCCAAATATTTAGATACCCCCAATCCAAATAGAATTCTCACTATCTCTAATCCTCCTTATGGGTCTCCTACATGGAATTTCATGGTCTCATCTAGATCTATTGTTAATAAATTCCTATCCTGGCAAGTTCATAATGGTTCTTGTGTTTCTTTCTAGAAATATTCATGGAATGGATTCCCCCCTTTATGGTCCTTGCCCTCTTTAGATCAAATTATGTAGGTTTCCTCAGCTTTGTGGGGAGAACTATTGGTTGACTATGTGGATCATGTGGACTTACTATCACATCAGGCTATTTGGAAAGATCCGCTTACCATCCCTATAGATATATCTGCTGCTAAAGAGCTCTTGGTTATCCTTGTCAATCACTCAATCTTTATGTCTCATGGTAGTGATCAATTAATTTGGTGCCCCTCAAAAGATGGATTGTATTTCATTAAATCAGGTTATGTTGCCCTACAGTATATGGTCAATCATCATAGTAAACAACGAGATTTTTCTTTTTGTTGGGATAAGTCAATTATTCCTAAGGCTGGATTTTTTTCATGGCTTGCTGGTTAAGGTAGAATCCTAACCAGTGATAGGCTATCCAGGCTTCACATAGCAATTCCTTTCAATTGTGTTCTATGCAACTTGTATTTGGAATCTCTGGATCATCTTTTTGTCCACTATATTTTTTCCCAGTAGTTTTGGTCTTTTGTTATGAGGAAATTATCTATATCTTTCCCTCTCTCTAACTCGCTATGGGAACTTTTCCAATCATGGCCAACCTTATATTCAAATTATTTTTTTTCATGCTTATGGTATATTATTCCGTCTTCAGTAATTTGGTCGATTTGGTGGGAAAGGAATAAAGAATATTTAGGAAAGTCAGTTCAGACATCCCCTCAATCTTGAGCAATATTGAGAGGCTTATTTCTGAGCAAGTCAATAGCATGTCCTCTCTTCATTTTAACCCAAATGTTGTATTCACATCCTGGGATACTTCAGTAACATATAACTGGAAACATATTTCTTTCCCTTCCTCACCTATCTTCCCTTAGATAAGGAAATCTCTTGTTTGTAGATCTGATGTCAAGTGGAAACCACCTAAGTCTCCTTTTATCAAGCTTAATTTTGATGGTTCTTCAAGAGGGAATCCAGGTGACTCAACTATTGGATGTTGCCTGAGAAATCACTCAGGAAAGGTCCTTGCTTTATCAACATGTCATATCTATCCATGAACAAATAACATGGTTGAAGCTATTGCCTTACTGGAAGGATTGACACTTGCAAAAAAAATGTCAATCTGTAGCCTTCATATTTAAGGAGATTCATCGGTCATCATAAATGCTTGTATTGATAGAAAGATCTCTAACTGGCAGCTGAAGTATATCCTTCTTCAAATTTGGGATCTCATTGATTCCTTAAACAACTTTGTTATATCTCATACATATCATGAGGGTAATGCTTTGGCGGATTCTTTGGCCAATCCGGGCTATGATAAGGTAGTGTTGGAGCCCTCTATTTCATTGAGTGCAATTAACAAGTATTCAGTTCTACATGCTATTATTGGGAAGGAATCCACTTAAGCAATGTGCAAATCCTATTGTCATATATAATTCTGAGCTAGGGTTTTTCTATACTAATTAGTGTTTGTTTTGATCACTAACTAGTTTAGAAAATGTACCCTCTAGTTCTTTCAGATGTGTGCTTTTTAGCTGTTAATCATGTTATGGCATGCCAAATGCCACTTTGACATTTCTTTTTTAGGTGGAGACATTTATGGTGTTTTAATATTTGCAAATATGTCTTAATCATGAAAAAGGCATGCCAAATTGGCAATGAGTATTTGGCATATCATGAATTAATCAACACTCTTCCTTGACTCACACATGCTTGCACACCTATTTGGCCCAAAAGAATTGAGCTGACAGATTTATCATTTGATAATCATGTTATGATATGCCAGATGTCATTTTGACATTTCTTTTTCAAGTGGACATATTTATGGTATCGTATGTAGAGTCTAACTGGCATTGTGATTCTGTCTTATCGTGAAAAAGGCATGCCAAATTGGAAATAAGTATTTGGCATCTCATAAATTAACTAACACATGTTTTGTGCTCCTACTTGGCATTGTATTATTGAGCTGGCATATTTATCCTTTTTCTTCCTCATGCGTGTTTATGGCTATCTTTTGCATTTTTTGTCACACCAGCCTCCACTTCTGGTCATTATTTATCTCTCACGAATATGTGACATTTTTTCCTACCATCTCCTTTCCTTATGTCCATCTATCAAAGTACTTGCCAACATTCTTGCAATTGGTCTCATCCTTCTTTAGTATTTCCCGATATCTGGGTACGATTTTCATTTCATTTTTATCCCTTCTCTTTAGTGTTTCGTGGTGGCATTTAGTTAGCTTGTAAGGCTAGCATGCTTCAACAATTAGTGGGTTATGGCTTCTGTCAGTTCTCTCATGTGTCTTTATACCTTGGGTATTTTTTACAAGATCCTATATCTTTAATGTGAGATGCAATCATTATTTTTGATGGTGGTTGTCCCTCTAATTATGGCTACGGGTTTTTTAAGGGACAAGTTGCTTTCATTCTTCATTTATATTTTCTGCTTTCATCCTTGTAGCTCTGGTCATTCTCTATTTTTAATTTTCTTTGTTTCCTTGGCTTTCCTATTCCTTTCTCGACTGAGACTTAGTCATGACGGGACATCCTAGCTTTCTTGCGGGTGTTAGCTCGGCTGTTGAGCGTTGTTCGGTATGTGCATCTTTGCACATGGAATACTATCCTAGGAACTATAGGGTTTTATTGGAGGTGGAGGCCTGGGAAGAACCTTTCCTTGGATCCATTAAGGATGATATGCTTATTTTGGTCTTCAATTTTGATCACCCTCACATTCATCATGGCATTAGAAGAATAATTGGGTTTGATATTCTCTCCTTCTAGCAGAAGAATCATTTGTCTGTCTCAAATCCCCTCTATTTTTTTCTCTAATATGTTTGACCTCATGTAATCTCTAGCTTAGTTAGAATCTATAGTAGTTCATTATGTCAAACCCATTTTCCTCCAAAATAATAAGCTTCAGGCCACTCTTCAAATATATGATATGTGGGGTGGCGCTGCTCTGTTGGGGGGACTATTTCATCACCATGCTCTATTAAGAGACCGTGTAGTTTATATGGTCTATGATAGCATTAAAAAAGCACTAGAAAGGTAGTCCTTCCACCCCATAAAAATTACACTTCAGCAATATGGGGGTTTTTTATCCAAAGAATGCATTAGTAGCATTCACCAGTTGGTTTTCACTATGCTTGATTTGTTGGAAGAAGACTCCTCTCATCTAGCCTTTTCGTCTCTGTGATCTCACCCTATTCCTGATTTGAATCTTGGTCTTTGCTCTAGGGACACTTCATTGGCCCATATGGATATTTGAGTTTATCTTATCATAGTATTATGGTCTCTGTGATTTTTGGGGTTCCTATGCAAGTTTTTCTCGGTCTACTCTCAACGAATTCAATAGGTTTTGGTGTTTTCAACTCTTAGCGATTTCAACAAGTAACTTTGAGCTTGGTTATATAAAGTTCTTTGGTTTTTCTCGGTCTAGTCTCAATGAATTCAACAGGTTTTGGTGTTTCAACTCTCAGCGATTTCAACGAGTAACTTCAAGCCTATTTATATAAAGTTCTCTGGTTCAGACATCTTCTCTCTCATATTCTTCTGCTACTAAGCTCATTATAAACTCATTGCCCATAGTGGATGAGTCTTTTTGAATCTCCAGACTATAGTCCCAAGGAGATGTAAAGCTTGTAATTATCTACATCTAGCTCTCTGTATACATATAATGTTGTAATATGGATGCACTGTTGAAGGAGCTGTCCTCACAGTGATCTATCTCTTTTTGGTTTTTTTCGTGATGGGGTCAAGAACAAAGTTTTTTTTCCCCTAGTTCTTTTCTCCGAGAGCCCCTTATTTTAGAACCAGGTTATTTTGTAAAAATTAAAAAATAATATAATATATCAAGTGGCATTGCCACCTTGTTTTAAAAAAAAAACATTTCTCATTATTTGTCTTGTATTTATATGTATATATTGTTGATAAATGCACTAATTATTTACATTGGAATGTAGCCTACCGATATTGATACTACACCGGCTGAGCATGACGAAGGCGTCAATTTGAATGTGAATTGTAGTACTCAAGGTATACATTTTATATTCAAATTTTGATTAATGAATATTTAATACAAGTAAACATGTTAAATTGAATTTGGCATAGTAATAAAAATTTAATTATAATGTGTTGGGATTAATAAAACATTGTGTATTGTAGTTGCAGGGGATGTAGAGGTTGTTCCCGATGAGCGTGTTGAGGTTCAAGCCACTGGGAAAGATGATGTGGTTGGAGAAGGTAAAGAGCATCACGTTTATGTTTTTTAAAGTATTGAAATGAGTGTAACAATAATGAATATGTTTTTAAATTAACCCTAATTATGATAATATGTTTTTAATTGAAGCCTTTAATTTGTTATTGCAAAGGACCGGCCTTTGCAAAGGACAGTGAGATCACGTGCATGACCAAGAAGAAATGATGATGTGGACATGGATACACCTTTGCAACAATATAGGGAAGCAGAAAAAAGAAAAATCCAAAAAAAAAATGATTCTCATTTATGAAACTTATTTGATAATGACTTATGTTTATTTCTCGATGTTTATTTGATAATGACTGATGTTTATTTACACATGTTTGAGCTTGGTTCCATGTTTTTTTCATTCTTGCATTTGAAATGTTAATGGGCTACATACAAAGGTATATTGTAAGTCTATAAGGTTTTCTCCCTCCAAACGTGTTGTTTCTATTATTGTTTCTTCTACTCTTCACAAAAAATCTATTTATCGCTACTAGAAACATTGAGTTTCCTTTTATACACTTTTGTAATGTTGGAGGGGTTTTTGCTAAATTTTAGTAGATTTCATATTTTGGGAGAAATCAGTATTAGAAGTTCAATGGGTTGTTTTCTAAAACACACTACTTGAACAACAACAAAACTTGTAATACAAATGCTGATTGCAACTACCAAGTTAGAAGCTTCACAAAAAATCTTAAATCATCATCTTGTCTAGAATGGTTAATCAATTGTTTAAGGTGGATTAGTTGTGATGATAAGACATGCCACTTTGATTCTTGGAACTTGATTTGTAACCATAAGTGATGGATTTGAAGGGGGATGAAGGAATACCAAACAATGAATTTGGAAATTTTCATTAGAGAAATTTTAGTGGAGGTTTGATCAATAGAGAAGATAGTAATGACCGCAGGAGAATGAATAGTGGTTATAGTTGTAGTGGGGAAGAAAGTGGAGGCCATCCATGAAGAAACTTGCTGACAGAGATGGTGTACAAGAAATGGAGCATGAATGCTACCTAGAATTGAACCTTAGTCAAAGGCTACCTATAAGATGAGCACTACAAAGATGCATGATTAAATTTACATCCAAATCATCCACATATCACTTGTACCTTCTTTTGGTGCAAGTGCTAGTGTACTTTTAATAATAACAAAAGTTCAATAATGATTTTAGATGTTAACTGTGACAATCTCTTGGTTTCAGGCAATGCAGAAGGAGACACCTAGTTCAATATGCAATCTCAATTCATATACATAGGATATTAGGTGGAGCTGAAAGACACAATAGGGTTGCATTTTTTATAGAGGTCTTTAATTGCATATTTTAAGTTATAGACCATCGCGAACATTGTAATTTTTAACTATTAGAAAAATGTAAATGTGTTGTGTTTTCTCAGATCCACCTTCTATCTGTGCATATTCTTCTTGTGTTGCACGCACATTCTCAATTCAGAGTGGGAAAATATTATTTTTGATGCGCTAGGGAGAGAGGCCAAACACATAAAGAACATGAAAATAAACATGACAGCTACAAAACATAAATGTAGGTATCACAACGGCTGAGAAACATAAATGTAGGCATCATGGTCACAATTGTTTGGAGACACAACATAATTGAATGCTATACCCAGAGGATGCAACACAACCACTACTCCTACAGTTCTAAGTTGACATTGCGGGATCCAAAACCCATATATAGATTCCTTATCTTTGGTTTTTGGATCCCGCAGTGTCAACTTCAAACTGCAAGAGTAGTGGTTGTGTTGCATCGTCTAGGTATAGCATTCAATTATGTTGTGTCTCTAAACAGTTGTGACCATGATGCCTACATTTATGTTTCTCTTTTTTTGTATCCCAGGACTTCTTATGACCCTTTATGACCATTTATGATCCCTAAGAATACATCTTAGATGTCTTAAAGTGTTGTAAAGGGTCATAAGAGGATCCTAGGAGGGGCCAGATGAGCTTCCACCTTCACATGGTTGGCCTTGTTAAGTAGATAATGTTAAATAATTCTTGACACAAATAGAAGCTTAATAATTTAAGATCTCAATCCACGTACGACAAATATATATTTTCTTTTTAAAAAATAGTGTGAGTCGTCAGTTATGATGGAAATGCACAGAATAACCGACAATAAAACTAAAAGCAATGACTATCTATTGAAAACAATAATCACTTCAAGGAGAAATGATCACTTCAGCTTGCCTCAAGAAGTCTTGACCTAAGATCAAGTCATATCGATCCATCTCAATGGCTACTAAATCAACAGATCTCTGCCAAGAACCCAGTCGTAAAGAAACACCACAGACCACACCATGAACCCGTTGTGAAGAGGCATCCAATGTCTCATAAGTCACATCAAATGACCCACTTTTTGTCATCCAAGTCTCTCAGCTTAGTTCACCAAGAAGAAGACTTCTCCCAAGTCATCATGGACACCATAGTGATCTACGAATCTCCAATGTGCAAGTTCTTCAAGTCGCTCTCTTGACGTCAAATCTAACTCATTCAAAACTTTGGAAAAAATGGTAGATGATCCCAATGATCCATCACAACTTGATCTCAACAACAATGCAAAGAGTAGCTTGATTCTATCTTCAAGCCGATCAATGCACAGTCTACTCAAACTCCAAGTCAAGTCACTGCTACACTCCATAGGAGAAAAGCACATCCAATTCAAACCAAAGAAGTCAATAATTCACTCAAATCAGATCTGAATACAATCAAGTCTGCATATATCACAAACACATCAGGAAGAATGCATCTCTGATCGTCGTACTAGCTTCTTGTGCTGGAGCAGTCACTGTCACAAATCTCAATTCGGTCATATCCATTCCAAATCCAAGTCTCTAGACTTGACTCAATAATCCATGAGCTGCTACTGAATCCAAAGTCATCTCCAAATGACATAACCAAATCACAAGCAGGAATAAAAGAGCTCGACTCACCAAACCACCTTGCAAGTCGATCAAGATCCGAAAGTAATGCAACTAGCTAGAACCAGATCTACAAGAACACCATTCTAAATCAATACCAACTCGATCAACAAATAATTTTTTTATAAAAAATTATGATATTCATCGCAACTATGACGGCCATACAATAGCGACAAAAATCTATCAAAAACATCTAACAGCCAGTCGTCGTACGTACAACATTATTGTTAGGAAAAAACTACAAATGATGGATATCCATCATAAACTTCTAACAGGTATCCATTGCATGTACAACATCATTGTCACTAAAAAACTAAAAATGATGGCTATCTATCATAAACTTCTGACGGATATCCATTGCATGCACAACATCTCTGTCGGTAAATAAACTACAAATGATGGCTACCCACTGGAAGATTCTGTCAGGTTACCATCATTTTTAGTTGTTTGTGACGGATGGGTGTCCCAATTGTGATGGCCACAAATATGCCTGATGGTATGTTAGCCATGTTCGTACCCCCTTTTTGTGATGACCATAGTCATCGTAATTAGGACACCAATCATGGCTGTCATTTTTTTCAACTGCAAAACTACGACGACAGGTGGTGTCTCTTAATCGATGGTCTACTATCAAAATTCTGATGGTATGATGTCAGAAAAAGGTCTCAAATGTACTAGTGACTTGATATTCTCTAACCTTTCTCTTATCTCGATAGAAAGGGAAAACCTCTTCTTTGATAATATCCTTTGAGACCCATGCCTGGACCTCAGCTAAGGATATATTGTTGGAGATCTTAGATCTCAACTCTCAAAAAATGGAATCAACAATCTATGGGGTATATGCAATCTGTCTACTCATGCATGTAGACAAATCCTCTAAACTCTACAAAATGGTGGTAAAAATAACTCTATACACATCCTCAAAGGAAGTGATAAAATCTCATAAGTGCCCCATCTCCTGGGTAGTAAATTGAAATATCACCCCCATATCAGGAACACTGGGCACCTGATGTGGGGCACCCTATGCTAGGTCACATTTAAGGAAGCCTATGTCAGGTCATCATGGGGTGGGGCACCATGCGTTGGGTCATCTTGGGGTGTGGAACCCTATGTCGAGTCACCCCGAGGTACATGATTGTGTGTGTCCATCTAGGGGTAACAAAGATTTTTAAATGTTAAAATTTAAGTAAGTACATTACATGTTTAGGTAAAATAATATTAAAATCTAAAATTATACAAATATAATTCTAAATTAAACTATTTTAATGAAACTAAAAACTATGTTAAGGGGAGATTCTTCAAGGCTGGGGAGAGACAGATTCCTAAGTGGGGTGACAAATAGTGTTAAAGAGTGCAGAGAGATTTTTAAGGGGGTGGGGGGTGTCTTAAAATTTTTGGTGAGAGAGTCTTAATTAGTGTCAAATAGTAACATGAGAGAGAAATAGAGTCTTAATAGAGAGAGAGAGAGAGGTTGTGGACAAAATATTAAGGAGTTTGGTGAGAGAGTCCTAAGGGCCACGGGGAGAGACAAAGTTTTAAAATTTTCTAACATTTTCTAATAATTTTCTAATTTTTTGAAAGGTTTCTAAATTTTCCTAAAGTTTCAAGTTTTTGTAAATTTTCCTAAGGTTTAATTTTTTCTAAATTTTCTTAATGCTCTAAAATTTTCTAACATTTTCTAGTATTTTCTAACATTTACTAACATAATTTTGTAACTTAAATCTATTTTTTTTAAATTAAACTAAAATAATTTATAAACATATAAATTATAATAAAAATTAATTAGAAAAAGGAACAATGTGTGTACTTGGAATATACGATGGTCGAAGGACGTCAAAAAGAAGGCAAGGAGAACAAAGTCAATGAGGTCATTAGTGGGTTCTCTCCAACTCTAGGGGTCGACAAGCTCTTTGGAAATAATGATTATGAAAATGACACCTCTGCCAAAAATTTGTAGGGAATCTAGCGTAGTGGTACTTTGGGCGAAGTGGGTCTTCACTCGAAAGGGGTCTCATCCCTTTGCGTGAAGTACCCCACATTAGGGTCTTCACATGAAGGGGTCTTACCCCTTCATTTGAAGACCTTTACTTTGGGCGAAGACCCCCAAAATGTATTTTTGCGCTCGACCAAAAATCCTTCTTCCCCAAAACTGGGACTCACTTTTGTGGGTTCACCCCCTATTTAGGTAAGATTTCCCTACCCCACCCCTTACATTTTGGTGATTTTTTGTCTATTAGGTGATTGGTAATGCCTTATATTTTCTATGGATAGACATTGATATCACCAACTTCCTTCACACATATTTTTCTCATATTTTGGTTGAGATTGATTGTTTGGAGGATCTTCTGGATGAGATTTTCATACAAGTGCAACTTTGTCCTTGGACTTGGTTGACTATGAAGGAATTCCTTTTAGGTGTAGACATCTCTTTTATATAAGAAATTTATCCTCGTATCTTTGTTGTGATTCTCGCAAGTCACCCTCCTCTTGGTGGACTAATTATTATAGACAAGATCTTACAATTTTTCCTAATTATTTGAGTGACTAAGATTCCTTTGAGTTTTCCTCCCCTACCTTGATTTCTTGAAATGATAATTGTGTCCCTTTTGAGTAGGTTGATGTAATGTCTGATAGTCATTGTTTTGTTCCCGAGCAATGTGTTGTTCATCTTGATTATGTTTCCTCTATTTGTGTTCATCCTATCACTATTCCCTCTAGTGTTCTCATCTATTGGGTGTTTCCTTTGATGATTTTCACCCTATTTTTGTTCCCCTTGGTAAATTTGTTGCTACCAGTGTTTATGTTCTATCTCACAGGCCTTCTTTATTCCTGCCATCTTCATTCCATGTTGTACCATCAAGTGGATCTTCTAAACATGTTTCTTCTTCCCATTCTCCCAAGTCTACATGTTTGGAAGACAACTTTGGTTGGAAAATTATTCAAAGAAGGAGAAATATGTAAATATGCATTTACTAGCTTTAGCATTTCTTGGCTCTAATATGTTACTTTTTAGGTAACATTATTGTTTTTGTTTTTTTTATGGTTACAACTCTATTTGGTTTGGAGCTCTAATGTAGATAACTTTTGGGTAACTCTATTTTTTTTATTTTTGTAATAAATTGTTGTTCCGAAGGTTTTGTTTCCAGATCTATAATGGGTTGGGGTCCTTCTCCACTTATTTCAATAAAAAATAATCCTTTCATTTTATATTCAATAAAGGTTGATCGTATGATATTCAAGGCTAGTGAATAATGAAAATGGATCCATATATTAAACGTATTCTCTACAATCCTCCCAAGCTCCCACTCTCTTCCATTCTTTACTATTTTATATTAAACCTAGCCATAAAAGAAGTCCAATAATGATGTCAATTATCACTTTCATTAACACTTAACAACCATTTACTACAATATCAATTGTGATTATACATAATAAAGATTATTTTAGATATCAATCTCATCCTCTAATAGTCCCATGATCTAATCCTCAAGTTGTATAACTTTGCAATACCTATTGCGTCTTATTGTTGCAATGTGTTTAATGGTTGTGCTCTCTTAGCATAAACTAGTTTCAACACAATAGATTTCCCAACATTTTTTCATGTTAAAGACTATTGCAATCAACTTTTTAAAAATTCAAGACACTATCACTTTTAATAAAATCAATATTTATAATTAAAAAGTTTAAAGAAGATGAAAACAAATATTTTGTAGAATATTCTACATAGATTATATTTACGATTTAAAATTTAAAAAATAATGATGATCGCATTTAAATCAATTCTAATAATTTTTATTATAATTCTATTTTTAATAAAAATATTTTTTTGCAACATATGGCATATTTCCCTTATATTAATACCAGGACTTAAATTTTGTGGTTAACTAGTTATTGAATTTTTTAGTTATTATATTTTAATTGGAGTAGTTGTATTGTAATGTGGACATATAATATACTATAATGAATTACTTTGTATCATAGGAAATTGAAATGTTTTTCATTATAAGAATCACATTGATATGGAGAGTCATGCATTTTTTAAGAATATTTTTATTATTGTTATTTTCCTATGTTGAGTAAAGGTCACTATTTTCTAAAACACACTTATGTTAATTGGAAAATCAAAAGTAAGATACATAATAGCCTATATTTGTAAAAAAAAATGTAGAGGGCTATTTATCTATATAATTTTATGTTTTTACAATTTTGTTTTACAGCCAAAATTCAAGACAAGAATGTTTAATCCAACAAAACTCATCTTGAGGTCTAGATGCAAAAAAAAATTAATGAAAGGGATGTAATGTCCCTGCTAATATTAACAGAATTATTTTTGAATAAATGTACACATATTTAATTAAAATCTTAAATTTTAACCATATATTCTGGTTATTTGATTTTAGGGTTTAAATATTTAAGCTTGGAACCATATAAACCTAAGAAGGTGATCATGTTTTAAAAAACACTATCAACCTCATATTTTTCTTTGGACTTCAATAATTTAGCTTGAAATAAAAAACCCTAATTAATTTTTTCTTACACTATATGATGCAAAATGAAAAAAAATCCCACTACTTCGAAACTCACATTCACACAAACATTTCACTACCCATAAACTTTATTAACAATAACACAAATACTACAACATGATCTTTCAAGTTTATTCAATTCTACCTCACCATCTAGCTGCATCAACAAAATTTAATTACAAATTTCTCCTTTCAATGACCTCTCTTTCCTCACACTACAAAATCCTTCCCTTCACAACTACACTCTACAAATCTTTTGAGTCTCATTGATTTCTCTCTTCAACTTTGGTCAAATCCAATTTCTATCTTATTGGTTTGATAGCTGCACTCCATTATTCTTTGGATACTGCATAGTACACAACCTTTCCTTGGGTTGATGAAATTAATGTGCAACCCTACACATTATCCCTTTCTCCTAAACCTCCCCCATCCAATGATAATTTATTTATTTTTTCCCTCCTTCCTTTGGTTAACATTCCTTTTTTATGTCCATGTATCGTCCTAAAAATTTATCACCCATCAATGGATGCTTTGGGACCTATTAGACCCTATTTTTGTAATTTCAAGATCTGAGTATCTATTTTTCTTGATCCTAGCAATCTGTCCTTTTTGACCTGCTTCTTTTCACTCATCCCAACATTCTCTTTGAATTTTGGCTCATTTCCCATGGTATAGAATGCCATTTCCATTCAGCCCTAGGAAATTGGGGACCAAATTTTCCCTGGGCCCCGATATCAAGGTATTAATGTGAGTTTTGATTTCATGGTCAAGCTGGATCATTTTTGAATACTTAAATGATGGAGAAATTATAAAAATACCTTATCTCCTCATTTTTCATATCATAACCATACTCAAGAATTTTGGAAATCAAGCTATCAATATTTTCAAGCAATCGAGAGCAATTGAGTAATTGGATTCAAGATTCAAAGGTAAGTGTCCAAGCTCAAGATCTTCAATTCTCTAATTCTTCAAGATCATTCAAGTCAAAGGAAATATTTTCTAATTGAAGAAAATTTCCCTCCCATGATGACCAATTAGAGGAATTCTCAATCAAGAAAGAAGATCCTTCCTTCATCAACATTCTCTCTCCTTCACTACAATAGGTGTAGTTGGCGTATTCAGTGGCTCTTTATTTAGTGCTATGCATTGTTCTTTGGTATCTTTGAGTTTGATCATGGAAACTACCAAAAATGAGTCTGCTAATGCAAGTTACAAATTTTCTTAGGAAGAACAAACCTAAAATATTCTAGCTACTTACGGTTATTTTGGATGATTGATCTTCCAATATGCTAGTTTCAACAACTCTGATTCTCTACATTTCTTTTTAGCTACTTGGCCAGTAGTAGGTATCTTGGTTACTACTTTGGGCATCAACACTATGGATTTTAACTTAAATGGTTTCAATTTCAACCAATCTGTTATTGACAGTCAAGGTCGTGTAATTAACACTTGGGTCGATATCATTAATTATGCTAACCTTGGTATGGAAGTTATGCATGAACATAACACTCAAAACTTCCCTCTGGATATAGCTTCTATTGAAGCTAATTCTATAGATGACTAATTATTCTATTATCTAACATGAATCAACTAAAGATATTTCTAAACCATGTGAATATTTGCAACATCTAAATCTCAATATAGAAACCATACTATTCAAATCTCTTCACTAAATAAACTAAGAACACTATCTAGAAAAAAGAATTATATTGACATCAATAAAAAATCATTAATGTCAGCACATATAATGTATCCATACCAAAAATATTTTCAACAATCCCAATAATCTCCCCCTTTTTCATTGATGGAAACATATGATATGAAAAACCAAATCAATGCACAAATTTATTAGCAACAATCTTCTCCATCAAAAAATAATAAACATCACATGCTATCTCTTCCATAAAGTGTAAAATGTTTTTCACATATTTATCTCTCCCCCTTTAACATCAATGAAAAAGGCACATGTATTCACTTAGTCAAAGAAGTCAAATCATCTTAAAAACTAAAAATCATTCCTCACAAGACTAAATACTCCCCCTAAGTATTAGCCACAAAAAAATATCAATCCAAAATTTGGATAATTCTATTAAGATCATTGGATTGATGCATTTCCATGCATTAACTAGCTCTGATTAGGAGGGTTCATCACCCCAAGCTTACCTCTAAGATATTCAAAGGTATCTTTAGCATCTCTTTTATATACATTGAGTATGATATTAAAATTCTTGATTCAAACTGTATAATCTACAAACTAAGAAATAATTTCATCTCACCTACCATGGACATCTCAAATTCTTTCTGCATCTCAGATCTTCAAATTCTTTTCTTATCTTGTCATCACCACAAAAAATGATATCATCCACAAATACTTCAACAATCAAAAGGTTATCATTGTCAATCTTGAAGTACAAATTACTATCTATTGTATGGACCTTAAAATGGTCGCCTAGACTTTGGGCCCCCATTCATCAATTTATCATTTTCTGAATTAATGCTTTGCAATATTTTCAATTCAAATCAATTTCCTTGATCAAATCGTAATTAATTTAATTATGTTAATATTTGCTAAAGTTTGATCATTTTATCTTAAATTTTATTTAATTAAGAGAACATGCTCCATTTTAATTAAATAAAGATCCCTTTTAATTAAATAAAAAAATCTTTTAATTAAATAATAAAATCACTTTATCCTAAGCCACATTTAATTAAAAGAACAAATATCTTTTAAATAAATAAAAAAATCTTTTAATTAAATAATGGAGACCACTTTGCTAAAAATAATAAATAAATAATAAAATAAAAATAAAAAGAAAAAGACTTTTTGTCTACACATTGAATGCACACTTTCCAAGGTGAGTGGAATCTTTTTTTGCCTCTTAATCTCTTCCACACATCTTTTTGACTTTTAACCATGTCCATTGATTTTGCCTCTTGAGAATCTTAAGCACATGGATCAACCAAGATTTAATCTCCACCATTGCTCATTTCTTTTTGCCTCTTAATCTTGACCGTCCATTCATTTCTAAATCCTTTATAAGGAGCCCTCTCCTTCTCATTTTATGCATGGAGATTTTAGACATCAAGATTTATGTTATTGTTATGCAAGTTTGGAGAGTGATTTTGAAGGAGGATTTGAGCACTTGAGCTTGGACATTGTAACTTCTCTTTTCTTGTCTTCTTCTCTCATGCCTCCATGGAAAACCATTTACATTAATATTTCACTTTCATATTAGATTAGATTCATATTTTCTTTCATAGAATAGTCTTGCATAAGTATTTCCTTTCATAGATTAGTTTGTTTTCATGCATTGTTATCATATAGAATAGCTTTCATTTTCGTTTGCATGCATACTTGATGATCATGGAGACTAGCATTCTTGCTTTTCCTCTTTAAATATATTTTTTTATGGTGTACTTGCATGGGCACAAACTAGGTCTAAGCTGAGGGTCTTCATCATAAACCCTTGCACTTCATGAATAGAGAGCTATGAGTTGCCATTTGAGACCTCATTCTTGAGAAATCTTGGATTTAATGACTCATAGAAGTGTGTCAACATTTTAGCACACATTTTTGGCACCCACCATGGGGCAACCCACCTTTACATGCTTATTTAGGTTATTTTTGGAGCCAACCCCCTTGTGCAAATTTGCTTGGAGACTAAAACCTTAGATTTTCAAAGGTTTGATCATATCTCACAAATGGCTTAGAGTTTTAGTCTAAAATTTGTTTTACAAGTTGGAAACATATCAAAGAAGCTTCAATAAAAAATTTAGAATTTTCTAAGGTATTTTGAATTTTTTATAATTTTTTCTTTATTTTTCATTAAAAATCAATTTTCAGTGCAAACCAGTATATTTTTTGGAAAGTTTTACATTTTCAGAAATATCTTTAAATTCTATAGGGGGTCCAATTTTTGGGTTTTAAATTTGGATGCAATATCATAACTCAAATAGTTGATTGACAAAAACTGGTCTATTTTAGTAAAATAAGTCTCTAGGGCACAAATGAAGAGATTTTTCTAAAAAATTTACATTTTTGGAAAGCTCTCTATTTTTTAGTAGGGGTCCCTATTTTTAATTTCTATTTTTGTGGCCAAAATCACATCAAAAAAATAGATCTTGTTGACTAGGTCAAATACAAAAAAAATAAAATTTTGTGATGAGTGTCCACTTATTTTTCATGGTTCAATGCATGATATGAGTTGTCATTTGGATTATTTTTTAGCTATTATTGTTCCTAAAAATTGATTTTCAGATCTAACTCTAGGGTTTGCATAATTTGGATATACATTGCATATCTTGTTTACTTGTTTGCTTGTTTGCTTGTTGGAGAGTTCGTGACTTGCATAGAAAAAGCTCAACAAAAATCTACTAAGCATGTTGCATTGGACTTGAGGTATTTTGTTGCATCTCTATAACATTTGGATTTTGAAAATTAAAATGAATCTCTCATGTGTCTAGCTTGAGTGTTGATTGCTTTCATAGATCACACTTCAATTTTGGGCTCTAAAAGGAACATAGATTCACTTTCTTGCATATATGTTTCACATAGTAGTTAGGCCATATGAAAACTATTTGTGGTGTTCTTGAGAGAGTGGGTTTCTTGTGAACCTCTTCTTGACAATAGAACCCCTTGTAAGTAGGAAGGATATTGTTACTATCTCACGGTCTTGTTTGGTTTAGTCCTCAACATTGATCGATACATTCTCTCTTGGACCCATTTAGAGAGATCGGTAGACATTGTTGTTGACATACGAACCTTGTGAGGTGGTTTCAATCTTAGAGTGTCAATGAACTTGCTTCCTATGTTTGGGTGAAGTGAAGAGGCTAGAGGATTATGCTCTACTCCCTTTTTGGGTAGTATCAGAAACTCAGATCCTTGAATCTGAACTAAGTCCCCATGTGGTCATTTTTGTGAGTCACCTTTTTAGAGAGGGTTAACCATAGTGGACATTCCCTTTATTGGGTCAACCACATGATGGAACCTCAAGTGGTAATAGCCATTTTCATTGTGGTAGTTGTTATACACTAAGTTTGTGCCTTTGTCTCAAGCTCTCGTAGTCTTGATAACCTAGTATAACATGGGAATCATCTCCAGGTTGTGGGACCTATGCTAACTAAGATGAGACCTCCAAGTTCTAGGCTAGTTCCTCTTGGATAATCACCTTAATTTGCTTCTAGACATGAAAGTAAACTTTGAGGGAAAGGGATAGAAGGAGTGCTTGGAAAGGGAAAAGACTAAAAGAAAACAACCTACTAGGTGATACACCAAAATTAGGGTTTGGATCTCAGTATAGAGGAATGGAATCAATGAAAGGCTTAGGTCTAGTAGGTCACAACACTGAATAGGCTTGCATAAGTATTTCATAGAAGGGTCTGAACATAAGACACAATTTATGACCTACAAGCAGACATTCACTTCTGCAACTCGGTGTAGGATTGAGACAAGACTGTTAGGGGGTTAAAGCATACCCACAAAACATCTAAATCAGATTGAACACAATAACACACAAAATTACAAAAAGCAAGAGGGATCAGGAACCCTAAGATATCACTGAAAACATCATATACTTTAATCCAATAAGAGATAATTTAGACAAGGAAGCATAGGGACATGAAGGATTGTCACAAAATACCTCTACAATATCTGAATCATCAATGGGAGAAATACAACTGTATAAGCCAGAGGGTAGAAATGATACCACAGATGACCCTTAAGAAAAGATGAATTTCTTCTACAAATTGTCCAACTCTGAGCCCTAAGGCTCCAAAAATACAATATATACATACCCCTTTCCACGCAGGAAAGAGTCAAAAACTAACTAGGGTTACATGGTTTTCAATACAATAATCAAACCCTAGCTGATCAAATCTGATCATAAATATATCTCTGCAAAAATCATAGCCGATTAGATATTTGTGCCCACCTCTGTACTGGAAATCAACTTGCAGACAAGCAACCTAGACTTATCTACTTCTCTTGCACAAAGTCTTGCCATGAATGCACTAATTGGTACCCCCATGAGATAAGAAATGACCAAAAATGGCCACCCAGACCCCTATCATCATCTTCCTCAACTGCAAAATGTCTCGAAGATATAAATTCCATCTACCAATTTTGTCACAATTGACTACTGGTTCAAAAAAAACCTAGCTGAAACCTCACAAGAATACATTTGAATTTAAATAATAATGGCTAACAGGTGGCGCCCAACTTTTCCTCCGTCGATAGTCAATGTTTAAAACTTAATCTCACTTTAAAACATGACCGTCAAATCTTCTTATTTACCCAAGCTCGACATCTAACTACAAATCTAACCTTAAGTCTACCTCGGGTTACCCTTTTCCTTCAGTCGTAGAGTCGTTTAAACATTTAGTTGACCTCAATTAAGTCTGGTGAACACAAAAAAGTTCTTTAGTCACTAATTCACAGAATACCCTTAACCTTGGGCCCAGAACTGCCACATGTCATTCCTTTATTTTCCCTTGATTACTCTGTAAGCATACACCTCGGCAAGTCCTGACATCGGTCCCACTTAAGACAAGATTTTTATCCAACGGTGGGTGCAAGATCTCATGGCCTCTAAATATTCCTTGCACCTTTACGCCAGCCGTAGATCTATATTAGATCGGGACCCCTTTGACACATCATTCCACCTAGAAGTCCTCATCATCACGCAACAACCAATAGGAAGCAAACACATCAGCAAGAAAGGACCCACCGAGAATGCTCTGAGATAAAGCAAGATCAAAAATTGTCGCATGATCTCATGGTCTAACACATAGCCTCGTGAAAATATGATAGCTATTGATCCTCTGCAGATGTCAGAGCCTCTGACCGCTAAAAGAACTTGGTCCCACTGAGGAATAAGCTAACTCAGCACATGTGGACCAATCAGAAGCTATCATTTGAATACACGTAGTAGTGGACCCACTAGGCATGAAGAGTTATGTCACCAGGAGAAATCAATGGTAGTCTAAAAATCGCATACCTTTAACACTTTTCATGAGAAAATACACCAACCGTTAGATCAAAAGAGGCCTGACAATCGGGCTTGCTGACAACTAACAAGTCATCTCCCTTCAACCAATGAAATACCTCCACATAGGACACCATGGAAATGGACCCACAAAGGCACGAAGCACTGAGAAAAGGAAAGATTGACGGTTGTCGTAAGATCGCGAGCCTCTGACACATGCTATGAGATCCTACGACAACCATTGATCTCAACAACTGGGGGCCCACAGTCTTGAGACCACCAAAGAACTTAGAAATTACGCAACCAAGGGAAGGCTAACCACTCGCTAAATCACTAACCATTGAGGACTTAACCGTGAAACACTTAGCAACTATGAGAATCATGCAGTCGCTGAATCACTAAGAGGGAAAGATCACCGCCAGAGAAATATGAGAATCTGCGACCAACCAATAGGATTAAAGCACACATGGGCATTTAGGATTTTAAGTGTCTAATAAAGTAACTTGAAAATATATCAGGCCAAAGGGATACTTAGGGTTTTAAGCCTACAATGGCTACTTTTATGAATTTTTTGACCTACAGACCAAAGAGTTAGAAAGCTTGTAGAGACTAGAGAACAGGACATAAAGCTATGAAATTTTTTGAGGTGCTTGGCAGGGTAAAAATAGAGACCTTGAGATGGGAATTGGTCAAATTTGCATGCATATGAAAATTAGGGTAACAATAGCAAAAACCGCTATATAAATGTCCTTGTGGAAGAAATCTCCACAGGTGTAGTTTCTCATTGGGCTATCAGATCTCCTCAGCATCTTTGATTGATTAAATTCTCTGAATGTGTCAAAACCCTGGTGTGCGTGGATTGGATTTCACCCTCTTGAGATTGAAAAATTTTTAGAGTTGACCATTACTATGAACCATAGTGCAACCAAATTTTTATTTGCTAGGACTATGTGCGTGACTGAAAAACATTTTGAGAACATACACAAATAGCATCTTTAGGGAGTAGAATACTATGTCACTATTCTTGTTCATGCGCAAGGTTGCTTTGTCCCTTGCTCATTTTTTGAAGACAATTATTTTTTTGAACTCCCTAATTGTTGTCTTGCATGCCTGATTAGTGATAAAAATCTATTAATGCATCTAGTTGGTCACATTAAACAAACAAATCTGAGTTCCTGAGTGATAAAAACTTCAAAGCTCTCTACCAAAAATGATATGACATGTTGCTCAACATCCAAATGAACTTAAATGGTATCAAGTTGCATAGAATGACTCTTGGTCTTCTTTCTTCCACATCTCCCATGTCTTCCTAGTCTCCCATTTTCATCCTTTCTCTTCTTCCTTCATGCTTCTTCCTCTTCTTTCTAAACTCTTCACATCTTCTTGATTATTTTCCTCTTATTATCTAGTCTACCTTCTTCTATTCATCTCTTCTGTCACTTCCATGCTTGATTCCTCCTCTTCTAGAACCATGAATTTCAACTATCTTGTTATGGAACCTCTCTTGAAAATAGATGATCTCGAACTCATTTCTCAATTTGAAGAGTTTTATTCCTCCAATAGTCCTAGATATTGCACGGGTGAAAAACTTAAGACAAAAATAAAATAAAAAATTGATTGAATCAGATGCCTTTGCTAGGATCATATGCATGATCCTGTCATGACCTCCTTCTTCCAAATATTTTTCATCTTCTAAGTCTTCTCATCCTTCCTCATCTTCCAAGTCTTACCATGACTCTTTTAGACATTATTCGCATTCCTCATTATCCAAGTCTTCTTCCTCCGCTAGGTCTTCACTTTCCTCTTCTTCACGATCTCATTCCTCTTCTACTTCTCCCAAGAGTCTTACTTCTCTTCTCAAGACATACCATAATGAGCAACATGAAAATCCTTGTGATACCTCTTCCATAAAGAGTGACACACCCATCTTTGATGACTATGATGATGGACAATGTAGTGATACCTATGACACCTCTATTCCTAAGAGTCCTCCTAGTTGTGTGCTCGTGCTTACTGGAAATGGGTCATCACATTGGATAGATTGTGATGGTGATCCATATGATTCTAATTGTGAAAGAGACTTTGATGATTTTTGTGAACAATACCTAGATGATAAATCTACTTCTATTGAGGAAGAGAAATCTTTTTGTGCTTATTATAAATGTAAATACTATAAGAATATCTCCTTGAAGAACTCTCATGCTGAAAATAAAGATTACACTCTTGAGAAAGATTATGTTAATGATGGACCTTTGTCTTATGATGGTTCCCTTCCATCCCCTACTTCCTCCAATACCCATACATTTCCTAAAGCTTCCAAGTCTTTCAAATCTTTCACAAATCCTTTATCCAACAAAGATCCTAATACTTTTCATGTGGTTCCCTATAGTTGTCCTCAAGGGCTACCTCTTAAAGAAACTCAAGCTAACCTTCACTTGGCTGCAAATACTTTCAATAATGCTAAACCTAAAGATCCTAAGCCTTTATACACTATAATTCCTACTTCAGCTAGTCCTTCACCATCTCTTCCAAAGTCTTCCATACAATTCCAACATTCTTCTTTGTCCTTAGAAGTGGTTCCATGTCAAGAGGACTCTAAAAATGATAAAGAAAAGAACATAAAGAAAGATCAAGATCAAGAACCCTCCATGTCATCCAATCCTTTTCATGATGTCTCTTATTTATTTCATTGTTCTTTTGATCCTACACTCCCTTTCTCATTCATTCCACCATGTCTTAAGTCTTCTCCTAAGCAAGATCAAGCTACTCCTTACACCGTTGAGCTTATTGACAATCAAAATAACCTTACTATACTTACGCTTTCCAAAGATGATACTTCCATTAAGGTTATTAAAAATAGTCTTGTTACTTCCAATGTTAAGCCTATTAAAAATCAAGAGAAAAATTATACACATATGTTATCCAAAGCTCCTTGTCAAGATCAAAGTCTTCCAACTTCTTGTTCTACCACTCCATGTTCACTTTCACTTTCTACTCTTCCTAAGTCTCTTCAACCTCCGAACAATCCTATCAAAGAAGTTTCTCCTATTCAAGATTTTCATGATCCTATTGCAAATCCTAATGCTCACTCTAAAGATACTGATGTCTTTGGTTGTCATATAGATGTTGATGAACTTATTGATTATCCTTTTTTATCTTCCATGTCCATCCTTGGACCTCCTCCACCAATACTAAGGGCTTCACATCTTCCTTCCATCTTGGGCCCTTATGTCCCTTCACTTTCCCCTCCTAACTCTCCTAATTCGTCATCCATCTTGGGTCCTTACGTCCCTCCATCTTCTATCTTTCCTCAAGATCAACATAGATGCATACCTTTGAATCCTTTTCATCCACCCACCCATCTAAACCAATCATATCCTCCTTCTTCCACAAGTCCCAAGTCTTATGGAAGTAACTTGAATGTTCAATACAAGAAAAAGAAGCAATAGAAGAATCCATCCAAAAAAGAAGATCACCATGTCTCCTCTAATCGACATGGAGGCATAAAGTCAAAAGAAATATCTAAGAAGAAAACTACAAGACAAGTATGGGTTCCAAAATCCATCATTAAAGATATTCTCTCTAAATCATCAAAAAGAAATGAAAATCCTATGACTATATGGATTCCAAAGTCTCTCTTGAAAGAATTTGATGTTGAGCAACAAGTGAAGTTGACATTCAAGCTTCCAAAGGCTTCCACTTCATCTTCTTCCAAAAACATTCTTCCATTCCATGCACCTAAACCGCAACCTCTGTTATCCATTCACCATATTCCTTCACGTATTCCTTCATTCATGTTTCATCCATCCTCTCACCACCCTTCAAAGTGTGTGTTGATTTTGATCTTGTCTTCCTTTCCATCTACCCTTTCACAATCCTTCCATTCATTATCCTTCTACCTTCCATCATTTTTTCCTCATTTGCCTATTCCTCGTATCTTCCAACCTCACTTGCTTTACATAAAACTTTATCCTCTATTTTTACTCTTCCATCTTCCTTTACCTATGTTATCACCGTAAAAAATTTTCCAGCTTCAAGTTAATATTTTTTAAAATAGTCCCCAAGTTGTTGACCAAATGGTAACGTTTCATGTTGAAAAACCCTAAATTTGATTCAAGCCCTAGCTAGTCTAGAGTCTTATCCTATTTTCACATTACCTTTTTGGCTCAATAATCCCCCTAATAAAGCATGTGTTATTTTTGTCCCCCTTTGTTCATCATTTCATGTTATGCGGTTGGGTTTTGGAATCGGGGTACCTTTTAATTAATTGTTTCTTTCAAAGCCTAGGTTTCTGATAAATTTTTCAATAGTATCAAACCCTTCAAATATGTGGTTGTTGTTGAACTACAAGATTGCCCATTGTCAGAATCTCTGACATGCAATTTAGTGACGAAGTGCCACCTGTTCGAGTGGGCCCATCTGGTAATAGGGTGTGCTAGCATTTAAAGAAAAGATCACATCAACGGCAATCACTATACCATTGGACCAAGATGATAGCCATTTAAACATCACCCTTTAGCGATGACCATCTGATTTCTCTTTAAGGACTAAAGTGTGAAGTGGGCCCTAAAGGTGTTAGGTCACATTGACATGTATGCTTCTGATTGGTTGCTGGGAGTTATGATGTGGTAGTTGTCAGGATGATTTGAATTAAGAGTGAAAAGGTCAAGAGACCCACCTGTTGGTTCTTCACGACATGGCAGTTATTGATTTGACAGAGATTAATGAAGTGTCATAGTGGGGCCTATTTTTTTGGATGGTTAAATTGCAACAAGATCTCGTGGTTGTCGTTATGCTGCTGGGGTAAGATGCACATTTTTTAGGGTCAGTGATATAGTGATAGTCGTAGATCTTGTTTAAAGATGGGGACTATTTGGTGGGTCCTTTGCTGCTAAATTTTTGATGATGCGGTCATTTTTGGTTGGTCAAGGGTAATAATGACATGTCAAAGTTACCAGTGCATCTGACACCAAGGATAAAGTTAGGGATTCTTCACTATTGACTCATCTGACATGGCGCTTCTTGATTCGATAGAATTTCTAAAAGGAAAGGTGTGGTCACTTCTTTGAGAATAGGTAAAGCACTAAAAGTTAGAAAGGATCTTGCGGCTATCGTTACATCACTGGATGAAGATGCTCAAGTTTTATGCTTGCGCTTTAGCGATAGAGTGCCACCTATCCGCTCTGGTTGAGATAAAGTTAAGTTCTTTATTTCCTCACATGCCTTTATTGAAATGTTCTCATTGGTCGAGAATTGATTTGGGGAAAAGTAATACAGGGTTATGTTGTTAGACTTGTCAACCGTCTAATGTGTCAGAGAAGAAATAAATCAATGACCTGAATTCAATTTTTTTCCCAGTGACATTTTTCACGTCTTGTGAATACTGAGGCCACCAACTTTCAATAATGGAAGATTTAATGTGTTACGTGCAGATAGATTGTAGGTAGTTACCGATGCTATACATCAAAATTGAATCATTGTTTCTATTCACCATTCTCATAAGCATTGCTAGCAAACTTGATTTTTCCTCTTAGGGTGATTTCAAGCGAAGAATTTGCAGGTGCCTGGTAGGTTTCTTTTCTAAGTTTAAAATTGTTTGAAGTCTGTAAAGGAGTTGTGAAGGAATTTGTGTTGCGAGTTGATAGTTTTTAGGTTTTTCTTGAGTATTCATATATTGTTTTGTAAAAGCCCTAGTTTCAAAATGCCACTGAAAAGAAACCTGTTTGGTGAAATAAAGTACAACAAAAGAGGAGTCTTTGAAGATTTAATGTAGTTATTACCGCATTCAGATAACAGGGCAGCTAGGTTAAAGGAGTTAGTTCTGAGAAACCCTAGGGATTATATACCAGAAGTACTCCATGACAGAGGGAATTGGATGAGAGATGCTAAGGTTGGTGAAAGGAATAATGGTCTTATTTTGTTTAAATCAGTCTATTCACAAAGAAATGCCTGTGCCCCCCTAAGCAACATATGGCAAATTGACATTAGGAGATTGATAGTCCCTGGAGTTTTCATGGATGTTGAGCTATTGATTCAAATTGCTAAATGCTATGATCCTATGACAAGGTGTGTTAAGGATATTAATGGAAAAAACCTAATCAGTATCAGAGAAGATGAGATTAGGGAGGTTTTTTCTCTAAATGACCCTTCAGTGGGGTTAGATAAGATAGATTTTACTGAATTTATAGAGATGTATGTAGCCCAAAAGGATTATTTAAGGGCTGGACCTCTGAGGCAATTTTTAGATGAAATTGGGTCTATGTGTGTTATCAGTCCAAGCATGCCAGAGCCTTTTAGGCTTGATTTGTTTAGTAAAAGAGCACAGGAGGTTTATAAATCATTGACTTTAATTCTAGGGCATGATGAAGCAACTCATATGCTAGTCCCATACATGTTTATGATGGTACAATCTCTGCACCCCCAATTGGCACTAATTTTTTATTTTGCATCTCATCTAGCTAACTTGATCCATGAGGGATTGATGGTAATTAAGGACATGAAGGTTAGTAGGCCTTTTGCGTGGTACTCAATGCTTATGCATATGTTCCAATACAAAGGTGAGCAGTTTTTTAGCTCAACAATAAATATTGTGAAAGAGAGGAATGGAGAAACCCTTCCAGTACAACTATGGACTACAACCCTGTTATGGGATAGAATTGATGCCAGTTACATTGCATTTGATAGGAATTTTGCCTCAAGGCTTAGAACTCTTTTGTTTTTTGACAATCCGAGGATCCCAAGACATTTTCTAAGATTAATCAAGCCAAAGGAATATTGTCAAGATATCACCATAGCCCATAATTTTGGGGACATCATTCTGTATCCTCTTTCTATAGTTTTTAGGGTTTATGGTTGCAAAAAGGCACCCTACATCTTGCCTTACCAAGTCCATTAAAAATAGGATATGCTGAGATCTTGAGATAGATTGGTGACCTACAAGAGACCACTCTCACTGGTAAGGGAAGGGTAACTTTCTTCCTAAACATAACTATAGCACATTAGTATGTGATAACAAAGGGAGGTTGGGTGCATTTGAATAAAGTTTTGCAGCCCTACATAATTCCAACAGCTATTATCAGATGTGCAGACACGAAGGGTTTCCTCTCAAGAATTTTTAAAGATAAAATAAGGTGTGCTCATATTGAGCATCATTTTAATTTTCCTCAAGATGTGATAAGGAATGAGTTTGATATTCAAACTCAAGAAATTAAGAAAGAGAAATGGATAGTCTATAAGAAGACTCTAGATTTCATTCAGAATTTTGACAAGGTTTATGTCCCATTAAAAGGCTTTGAGCCATGGGCAAGGAAAGTGGATGCCCTAATGGAGCATTTTTAAGGCATCATGCATGCAGTCAATGAGAAGAGGGCTATTGTATGCAAGACAGACCCTGAGAGGGCTAGGCAGATTTTGAGCTAGCCTAAGTATATGAAGTTGACCCCAAGGGGAGTCTATACATTGCAAAAGAGAATTGGATACATTGTTCTCTTACTACCATAGTACAGAAGTGAGGACATTCCCTCTACTTCTAAAGGGAAAAGGCCCATTGATGATTCAATGATGTAGGGGTCCTCTCCTAAGAGGCAGAGACATGAAGAATCAAGGCCAAGAGAGGAAACTTTTTCTCCTTCTCAATTCCCTATTGAATTAGATGAACATGGGGGTAGCAGAGTAACTGGTACAATTGAGAAATGAGGGAAACATTTTTGTTTCCAATGATGACTTGCAAGAAGGGATGTTTGAGGCACCTAAAGAGGTTGCCATGGATCTTACAGTTGAGGAGTTTGAGGGTAAACAATTGGACCTTGTTTTAAAGTAGGCTAGTGACTCTTTTCTTGCTAATGACAAATTTGTCAAGACTAGGGCATTCTCCCAATTTTTATGGAGAATGAAAATAAATTAGTACAAAGAGATCTATGAGAAGAAGAGGGAAGAGTTCCCTGATAAAGACATAACAGAAATAGAAAACATGACCAAGGCAAAAATGGTCAAGCAGTTTGAAAAAATTACTCCTGAGGAAGCAAGGGCCACGGTTCATACTGCAAGAGTGCTAATTTTGCTAGAGTGGGACATTGCTGATGCAATTGTCTTTGACCAAGTCAGGAAGAGCAAAGTGAAAAATCTTACTACAGTAGAGCAAGCCAAACAAGCTGCAAGGGGAATTGCTTTCTTAGAGAACCATGTTGCCTTGGTCATGTGGTCCCTAAAGAGGGAGGAAGATAAAGGAAGGAGGCTCTCTCCATAGGATATGCAGGTAGTTTGTTAGTACAAAGAGTGGGTGAAACTTCTGGTGTGGAAGCATCAAACCTAATTCTAGAGACTGCCAAGTTTAATGTTAAAGTGGTAGAAAAGGATGCCCAAGAAAAGGAGGAGCTTAGGCTCAAATTTGAAATGGTTCTCAAATCTTACAATTGTAATACCCCAAAAATGGGCTATAAGCTCATTAATCTCCCACATCTTCAATTTGAACAAAATCGACATCAAAGTCCTAATCTAAGGCACATCTAAACATCATCGAATCATAATTGATTATCTTAAATTCTGCATCGGGGAATATTCTTAGTAATATTCCTAATCATCATAATTATCTTTAATTTTATAATTATTTGGCAATAAATCATATTTATCCTAAAGTTTGATTAATTGAATATTTTCATATTTAATTAATTAGATTTAATATTTGCCACTTAATTGTGTAATTAAATTTAATTCTATCTATTATTAATTGTATTATTTAATTTTGACAATAAATCTAATATCATATGAATAATTGATTAAATTCTTATTTAATTAATTAAAGCAAATTGTCATTATTTAATAATATAGTTTTTAATAAAAGTTTGATTAAATAATTGATTAACCCATAAATCAATTGTTTTATTTTTAAAAGCAATTAAGTTGAGAATAAATCACTTTATTTATTTATTAAATCATAATTATCCATGTGCACATTCAAGGACGAGTTAAACTCAAAATTGGAAAATCAATGCAAGTTGTTAGCTTTTTGAAACTCAACATCTTTTTGAGTTTTAAAGTTGATCTAAACTTCTAATTCGAGTTGAACTGTGCTTTTGCATGATTTTTGTGACTTAATTATCTTTATTTAAAAATAACTCAAAAATCAAGTTGAGTTTATTTGAGTGATTTATGGCTTTTTCCATGCACCTCCAAAGCCCTGGATTTCTATAAAATCAAGGCTCAACTCTTCATAATTCATCCACAAATTTGCACAATCACGCTGGAGAATTGGAATTGGGAGAATCAAAGCTCTTGCGAATCAACATCTTTGTGAGATCAATCTTTTTTTTTTTGCATATCATTCTTAGATAGTTTCATATCAAGTTTTTCATATAGATTAATTTCATATCAATTTTTCATTCTTATTGCATAGAAAATCCAAAAAAATAGATTAATTGCATTCATATTTCATATCTAGATCAATTGCATTCAAATCCTTCATTTAGGTGTCGTCTAGGTCACTGATCTTGATTACAATTTGAGAACATCAATCTCGCACCTATTAGAAGGTAGTAAATCGCTTGGTTAGATTAGATTTCAATTTTGCATGATTTTGATTATCACTAACCTCTAATGTTTTACTGAGTGTTGTCTCTACAGATCAGGTACAATTTTCACACACACATTTCTAGCACACACCGTGGGGCAACCCACCTTTGCATGCTGGTTTTGATTTTTTTGGGGAGCTAAAACCTCAAAGTTTCAAAGATTTAATTTTATCTTTCAAACAGCTTGGTTTTTAGGTCTGAAATTTTTTTAATAGGTTGGTGACATATCAGGGAAGCTACAGTAAAAAATTTAGAATTTTCTGAGATGTTTTAAATTTTTAATAATTTTTTCTTAAAATTCTAAAAAAAATTAATATCTGACACAAATCAGCATATTTTTTAGAAATTTTTATATTTTTGAAAAGCTCTTTAAATTCTACAGTGGGTCCATTCTTTGTGTTTTAAATTTAGACATGATATAATAGCTCAAATAGTCAATTTGCAAAAATTGGTATGTTTTGATAAAACGGGTCTCTAGGGCACAAATGAAGAGATTTTTCTAAAAATTTTGCATTTTTGGAAAGCTTTTTTTTTTTTTTAGTAGGGGTCTCTATTCTGAATTTCTATTTTTGTGGCTAAAATCATATCAAAAAAATTAGATCTTGTTGACTAGGTCAAATGCAGCAAAAAAAAATAAAGTTTTGTGACGGGTATGCACTTATTTTTTTTACATGGTTCAATGAATGATATGAGTTGTCATTTGGGTTAATTGCTGGTTATTATTGCTGATAATAATTGATTTTTAGAGCTAACCCTATGGTTTTTTTAAGTTGAATATATTTTACATATCTTGTTTGCTTGTTTGCTTGTTGGAGAGTTCGTCACTTGTTTGCATGGAAAAGCTCAACAAGAATTACTAAAAATCAGGTAAAATCTACTAAGCGCATTGCAAGGACCCCAAGTATTCTCCTTCATCTAATAACATTTCAATTTGGCCTTAAAATAAATCTCTCGTGTGTCTAGCTTGGGTGATTCTTTTCATGCTTTTGTTCTACACACTTGCATAATTGATACTAGGTTGTGACCCCTTAAGGATTCATTAAGTAGTCTTAGATACTTGTAATTGATCTTGATTGCTATCTTCGGTTATTGGACTCGCTAATCCATCGGCCCCTCATTTTCGCCCCGGTGGTTGTAATCTCAGCGCCATAAAGGGGAGGGGTCAATAGGACAGAAGCATTAAGTGTTCCACTTGGCAACCCTTTTGTGCTTTTAGGAACTCACTTGTTTTCTAAGTTGGGGACTCATTTTCATCTTGTGTGAGGTGTTAAGTGTTCCACCTTGTGGACTCATCTCATATTCGCTTTAAACGTTAAGTGTTCCTCTTTCTACTTTTTGGGTACTTTTGGTAGATTTGCTTTCGAGAATATATCTGTGCTCACATAGTAATTAGGCCCTATGAACACTATTCGTGATTCTTGAGAGATTGGATTCCTAGAGAAATCTTTCTTGATGACAAAATCCTTGTAGGTAGGGAGGATACTTAGTGCATTTCACATTCAACTTGGTTAGTGTGTCTTCTCTTATTGATCGATACATTCTCTCCCATGAAGGTTGATAGATCACATAGGGTTGACATCACGAGCTTTGGTGAATCAAAATTGGTTAGTGTGCCTTCTCTTATTGATTGATAAATTCTCTCCCTGGAGAGGTTGATAGATCACGTGGAGTTGGCATCATAGACCTTGGTGAAGCAAAACTTTGTCTTAGCGTGTCGGATTAATCTGCTTGCTTTGTTTGGGTTAAAAGTGAAAAAGTGTCAAAAACCTTAGATCTGGAGCCAAGTCCCCTTGTGGTATACTATTGTGAGTCATCTTTAGAGAGGGTTAACCATAGCAGACAATCCCTTCACAGGGCAAACTATGTTGACGGAACCTCAAGCAATCATAGCCATTTTCACCATGGTAGTGACAGCCGCTATATAAATGTCCTTATGGAAGAAATCTCTATGGGTATGGTTCATTGTTGGGTTGTCAGATCTCCCTAGCAGCTCCTGAAGATTAAGTTCTCAGACTGTGTCAAAACCCTGGTGCGTCGGGATTGGAGTTCACCCCTTTGGATCATAAAAGTTGCAGAGTCAAACCATTACTAAAAACCCTAGCGAGGCCAAATTTTCATTTTCTAGGGTATATGTGCGTCATTGCAAAACATTTTTGGAACATACACAATTAGCACTTCTGAGGATTAGAATGAATAAGTCACTTGATTTTTCATGCGCAAGGTTTCTTTTGCCCTTGTTCATTGTTTTCAGACATGCTTGAAATCACTTGCTTGCTATTTTGCGTGCTTGTTTATCTATCTGGTTACTGAAAATGAACAAATCTGTTACAATCTTCAAATCTGGACATTGAAATTTGCAAACAATTCAAATATGAAAACTCAAAATTTGCAAAATCTGAAGTAAAATCCTTTTCTGGAGTCAAAAATCATTTCAGGAAGTCAAAAGTCATATGAGTTCTTTTCAAGTGTCATTTCATTACAACCCATCTATCATATGATTGAGTACCCAATGTCGTACGAGTTTCCATGCCAGCAAATTCTCAAAGTCAAAATCTTGCAATTGTCGTATGAGATTTTCAACTATCGTTTCATTGCTACCCAACTATCATACGAGTTTTTCAACTGTCATTTCATTGCTACCCAACTGTCATATGAGTTTTTCAACTATTGTTTCATTGCTATGCAACTGTCGTATGAGTTTTTCAACTATCATTTCATTGCTACCCAACTGTCATACGAGTCTGCAGAGTGTCGTTTGGAAAAATTTTAAAAGTTGTCAAAAAATTGTTAGAATTGCTAGATATTTAGCTTTTTCAACCTATTTCCAGAATTTTTCATACAAATCACTGTGTCAAGAATAGAGTAGTAGCTATTGAAAATCAGTACACATGTCTCAAAGAATCAGTACACATGAGGAAGACATTCTAATCATAGCTATGATGAAGCAGCTGCAAGCTATGCAAGTTGAACTTAACAATCTTAAAAAAGAGAAGGAACCCAAGGAATTTTCTAGGGAAGCTCTATGCCCTTTTCCATTTGATAAAGACTTGTACATGTCACCATGCCTCCAGAAAGAATTTGAGCAACGTGATAACCCTTATGATACCTCTTCCATGGAGAGTGACACATCCAGCTTTGGAGACTATGATGACTATGATGATAGACAATGTAATGTTACCTATGACACCTCTGTTCCTAAGAATCCTCCTCGTCATTCATTCCTTCTTACTACAAATGGGACGTCACATTGGATAGATCATGATGGTGATCCATATGATTCTAATTTTGAAAGAGAGTTTGATGGCTTTTGTGGACAATATCTAGATGATACATCTACATCTACTGAGGAATATAAAATGTACCGTGCTAATTTGAAACATCAATATTATAAGAATCCTTCTCCTAAGAACTCTCAGGCTGAAAATATAGATTACACTCTCAAGCAAGATCATGTTAATGTTGGACCTTTGTCTTGTCATGGTTCCCTTCCATCCCCTACTTCCTCCAATGCCCATACATTTCCTAAAGCTTCTGAGTCTTTCAAATCTTTCACAGAACCTTCATCTGACACAAGCCCTGATACTTTTCATGCGGTTCCCTATAGTTATCCTCTAGGGCTACCTCTTAAAGAAACTCAAGCTAACCTTCACTTGGCTGTAAATACTTTCAATAATGATAAACCTAAAGAGCCTAAGCCTTCATATGCTATAATCCCTACTTCAGCTAGTCCTCCACCATCTCTTCCAAAGTCATCCATACAATTCCAATATGCTTACTTGTCCTTAGAAGTGGCTCCATGTCAAGAGGACTCTAAAAATGATGAAGAAAAGAACATAAAGAAAGATCAAGATCAAGAAACTTCAATGTCATCCACTCCTTTTCCCGATGTCTCTTATCCACTTCATGGTTCTTTTGATCATGCACACCCTTTTTCATGCATTCCACCATGTCTTAAGTCTTCTCCTAAGCAAGATCAGGCTACTACTTACACTGTTGAGCTTATTGACAATCAAAATGACCTTACTACACTTGCGCTTTCCAAAGATGATACTTCCATTAAGGTTGGTAAAAATAGTGTTGTTACTTCCAATGTTAAGCCTATTGAAAATCAAGAGACAAATTATGCGCTTATGTTATCCAAAGATCCTTGTCAAGATCAAAGTCTTCCATCTTCTTGTTCTACCACTCCATGTTCACTTCCACTTTCTACTCTTCCTAAGTCTTTGCAAGCTTTGAATAATCCTCTCAAAGACGGTGCTCATATTCATGATGTCCATGATTCTATTGAAAATTCTAATGCTCACTCTGAAGATGCTGATATCCTTGGTTGTCATATAGTTGCTAATGAACTTATTGATTATCCTTTTGCGTCTTCCACTTCTATCCTTGGACCTCTTCCACCACTACTAAGGGCTTCATGTCTACCTTCCATCTTGGGTCCTTGTGTCCCTTCACTTTCCCCTCCTAACTCTCCTAATTCACCATCCATCTTGGGTCCTTACATACCTCCATCTCCTATCTTTCCTTAAGATCAACATAGATGCACACCCTTGAATCCTTTTCATCCACCCACCCATCTAAACCAGTCATATCCTCCTTCTTCCACAAGTCCCAAGTCTTTTGGAAGTAACTTGAATGTTCAATACAAGAAAAAGGAGCAATACAAGAATCCATCAAAAAGAGAAGATCACCATGTCTCCTCTAAACGACATGGAAACATAAAGTCAAAAAAAATATCTAAAAAAAAAACTACAAGACAAGTATGGGTTCCAAAATCCATCATTGAAGATATTCTCTCTAGATCATCAAAAGGAAATAAAAAGCCTGCGGCTATATGGATTCCAAAGTCTCTCTTGAAAGAGTTTGGTGTTGAGCAAAAAGTGAAGTTGACATTCAAGCTTCCAAAGACTTCCACTTCATCTCCCTCCAAAAATATTCCTCCATTCCATACACCTAAACCACAACCTCTGCTATCCATTCACCATATTCCTTCATGTATTCTTTCATTCACAATTCCTCCATCCTGTCACCACCCTTCAAGGTATGTGTTGACGTTGATCTTGCCTTCCTTTCCACCTACCCTTTTACAATCCTTCCATGCATTATCCTTCTACCTTCTATCCTTTTTCCTCATTTGTCTGTTCCTCCTATCTTCCAACCTCACTTGCTTTACATAAAACCTTATCCTCCATTTTTCTCTTCCATCTCCCTTTCCCTATCAGCATCTTTGAGCATATCATTTTTAATCCTTAGCATATCATGGTTTATCCTTTCAAGGAGCATTATCTAAAAAGCTTTCCTTCTTCCAAAAAAATAAAATAAAAATAAAAATAAAAAGAGAGAAAAAGAGTTCTGAGGGTGAAAACCACTTTGTGGCAGTCTCAGAACCTACAAAAGTAAAAAGAAAAGACATATCTGAAGGTGAAAACCTCTTTGAGGTGCCTAAGGATGAGATATTTGATGTCCTTCCGAGTCATTTATAGGATAGATCTCCAGTTCTGATTGAGCCCACTCAATCCATCAATTTGGGTACAACAGAGGAACCACAATTGGTACATGTAGCACAATCTCTATCAAAAGAAGAGAAACAAAAATTCACTACATTTTTATTAGAAAAAAAGATCAATTTTGCATGGAAATATTCAAATATGCTAGGATTGGATCCCAATCTCATTATGCACCATCTATCCATTGCTCCTGGAGTAAAACCAATCAAGCAAAAATTGAGAAAGATGCATCCTCATGTTGCACTCTTAGTCAAAGTAGAACTAGAAAAACTCCTAAAAGATGGATTCATCCGTGTCATAGACTATGCTAAGTGGATCTCCAACATTGTACCTATTTCAAAACCAAATGGTTCAATCAGAGTGTGCATGGACTTTAGAGATGTGAACAGAGCATGCCCTAAGGATGACTTTCCACTACCTAACATTGATATGATAGTGGACATGATTGCGGGCTATGAAATGTATTCCCTTATGGATGGTTTTTCTAGATACAACCAAATCAAAATTGGTATAGAAGACCAAGAGAAAACTGCATTCACATGTGTGTGGGGAACCTTCTGTTGGAATGTTATGCCATTCGGACTCAAAAATGTGGGAGCTACATACCAAAGAGAAATGACATCTATTTTTCATGATATGATGCATAGAACAATGGAGGATTATGTTGATGATACCTTAGCAAAATCAATGATCAGAACTGAACATCTAACTGACTTGAGCATGATCCTAGACAGAATGGAAAAATTTAGTCTCTGACTAAATCCTAAGAAGTGTGCTTTTGGTGTCACTTTTGGAAAACTCTTGGGATACATAGTCTCAAAGAAAGGTATTGAAGTTGATCTGGCTAAAGTCAAGGCTATCATCGAGATGCAACCTCCCAAGAATATCTGTCAAATGCGAACTTTGCAAGGGAGAGTGCAATCTATCAGGAGATTCATATCACAGTTAGCTGACATATCACAACCTTTCACAAAGACATTACATAAAGGTGTGACCTTTACATGGAATGAAGATTGTGAAAAGAATTTTGATCATATCAAGAATTATCTCTCAAATCCTCCTATCTTGATGCCTCCTATTCATGGGAAGCCATTAATACTATATGTCTCCGCAACAGATACATCACTGGGGGCATTACTAGCACAGCATGATGAGAACAAGGAGGAAAGAGCCATCTACTATATCAGCAGAACCTTAGTGACCTATGAGAAGAACTACTCAATGATAGAGAAGGCATGTCTAGCTGTGCCCTCACAAGTAGATTAGCTAAATGGGTCATGCTCTTGAGTGAATTTGACATTGAATATGTTGAAAGAAAAGCTATCAAAGGATAGGTCATTGCTGATCAATTAGCTGAAGCACCACTATTTGATAATACACCCAGCCAAATGGAATTTCTTGATTCCTCTATCATGCACCTCTCTTCTAGAGAATGGCAGTTATTCTTTGATGGCTCCTACACATAGAATGGATCTAGAGCAGGCATATTGTTCATCACTCCTCAAGGATACTCAATACCAAAAGCATTCAGATTAAAGTTTCCTTGCACAAACAATATTGTAGAATATGAGGCACTTCTCAATGGTATGAAAATGGCAATACAGTGGAGAGTTATAGAGATACACATTCATGGAGACTCACAACTGGTTATCCACCAAGTCAATGATGTGTACCAAACCAAAGATGAAAAGCTCATTCCTTACAAGAAAATGGTAGATGATTTAAAGAAATATTTCATATCTATCACATTTGAGCAAATACCTAGAACGGAGAATAAGGTTGCCGATGCAATGGTGACATTATCTACTCTCTTACAGCAGCCTAAACATGAACTACGCTACGAGTTCCTGGTGGAAGCCCTATCCTATCCTGCATATGACTCCCCTGAAACCCGCATGATCTGCACTGTTGTAGGTTATGATTCATCCCGCTATTAAAATCTGTTCTCCTATCTCAATGACCAAATCATTCCTAATTCTTTTAACCATTTTTAGAAATGAAACCTTATCTACTCCGCATCCTGATATGTCATCATTGGTAATGACCTGTACAAACAAGGCCTAGATGGTACACTTCTTAGATGTTTAGAATGGGAAGAGTCTCAACGTGCATTAGAGGAAGTCCACGAGGGTATATGTGGGTCACACTCAAATGGTTTAACGTTAGCTCAAAAACTTATTAGGGCTGGGTACTATTGGCATGAAATGGAGAAAGAGGCTATTAAATTTGCTAAAAATTGTCAATAGTGTCAAGTACATGGCAACTTGATTCATGCTCCAAGGAGAGATCTGATTCCCTTTACTACACAATGGCCTTTTCAACAATGGGCATTTGATCTCATAGGTGCTATCCATCCGCACTCTTCCAATGGACATACCCATATAATCACAACTACAGATTATTTTACAAAATGGGTAGAAGTAGTTCCTCTAACACAAGCAATAGGGAAACAGATCTCTATGTTCATCCTGAACTACATCATTTGCAGATATGGGATCCCTCACTCTATAATCACAGATAATGGGGGACAATTCAAAAACAAGGATCTAGATGACTTATGTGCTAAATTCAAGATTACACAACATTGGTCTTCTATTTACTATCCTCAAGGGAATGGACAAGTTGAGGCTTCAAACAAAAATCTCCTAAAGATCTTGCATAGAACAGTTAATAAAATAGGAAGAGACTGGCATCTAATGATCAATCCAGCTCTCTGGGCCTATAGAACTAGTATCAGAATGCCTATTGGGGCTACACCATTCGCTTTAGTTTATGGGTCTAAAGTAGTACTACCTATTGAGGTTGAAATCCCATCACTCAAAATCAGAATGCATGGACTTGTCACCGACGATGACTACAGAGTGTCTAGGTTGCAAGAACTTGAACTACTAGATGAGCGTAGATAAGCAGCATATGATCATCTCAGAGTGTATCAGAAAAGAATGTCTAGAGGCTACAATAAGAAAGTCAGACACAGAGAATTTCAGGTTGGCAATCTAGTCTTGAGAGAAAATCCTAAAAATCAATCACATCGAGAACGCAAGGGGAAGTTCGAACCCAACTGGCTGGGTCCATTTGTCATCACTGCTACTTTTGGCTTTGGTGCCTATCAACTCTCAACGAATGAAGGAGAACAGCTCTGAGAACCAATCAATGTTCTCCATCTAACGAAATTCTATGCCTAAGGCATTCAGTGCTTGGTAAAATGTCCTGAAAAAATCCTAAAAATCAAAAAAAGTCCTAAAAAAATGAACATCTTGGTGAAAACCTAGCAATAGGCACCTTGATGATTCACAAAAAAAGTAAAAAATATCAAAAATAAAAAATAAAAAAATAAAAGTGCCTTGGTGAAAACCTGGAAACAGGCGCCTTGGTAGCAAAAATAGAATCTCTGCGAAGATGGTGAAAACCCGGTGAACGGGCGCCACTTGTTCAAAATCCTCCATCTATCAGCACAATCTTGGTCTTTCCCAGCTTTCAGTCTTGCTTTAGTTTGTACATATCTCCTGGTTTGTTTCAACATTTCTAATTTTCAATAAGTCAGTCTATACACTAATCTGCTCAAGTGTATGTATCCTATCAATGTTTAACACTTGGGGGCAATCAATGTCATATCCTATGGTCTCCCATGTATCTTAGACGGATCATATCTAGTCAAAGTCCTTTGAAGCTTCAAGTGAGTGAGTGAGTCAGTCTTGTCTCTAGAAAGGATTTTGCATCTACAACAATGCAATCAAACATCAAAACTCAACTGAAAACAATGTATGCTTTTTACATGCTTTTATCTCCTTGTATGCTTACTGATTTGCATTGAGATTTTTACATATTGTGTCCCTTCGAGCTCTTTGATGATGTCCTTTATAGGATTTAGAGAGTGATGACTGGGGGCATAATCTTTTCTTTGTCTTCTGCTTGTATGTGAAAATCTAACAACTTTGGAAATTCCGGATTGAAATGGTGTCCGACTATAAGAGCCTCTATCTCGAATTGGATGGCCATGCGTACCTTGACCATTGATACCCAGAAAATTCAAGGAAGTTTGATCTAACTGTTGTCTTTTTTTTGAGTGAGTTCTTTCTCCTACTATGAAACATGATCTTGCCTAAGGATGTGAATGATAAAGGTTCACTACAGGTAATTCACAGTGGATCTAGAATGATCTCTTGACTGTTTGATGTGTTTACAATGCAAGGTGTATTCAGGTCATCACGACGTTTATGTTTTGATGCTTATACAAATTGCTATATCAAAATGGACATGATATTTAGGTCATCCTGGTGTTTGTGCCTTGGTGCTTATATCTACTCTGACATTCCAAAAATAAAATCAATATTCATATATCCATGGTTGTTGACCAGTGGGTGTTGTATTGATTCTTGCGCATACAAATCGATATTCATATGTCTATGGTTTCATAGCTAGTGGGCATTGTATTGATTTATCCGGTTACCTAAAATTTCAATGATGATAACAAATCGACACATGATCAGTGACTAGGTCCTAGGTCTTAGGTTGCATTTTATTTTGCATGTCTCATTGCATTTTGCATGTTTGCATGATCTCACAATGATTAAACGAACTTCAATGCTTAAATGATTCTTCAAATTGCATCTTCAATTCTAACAAGAGCTGAATCCCACATGAAGGTTCCTCCAATGAAATAGCACGTAGAATCCTTTTTTGGGATCAAAATTCAAATCTAAGATCGTTTAATATGTCAAAATCATGATTTAAAATTTTGGGCCCAGGATGGTCTACTGCTTGCATATTTGACCTTCAATCATCACAGAGATCTAGCATTCAACTTAACTGATTATCTTACATCAAACTATCAAAATTTCAACTTGGTCAACTATGGTCAACTCATGGTCAAACCTAGTCAAACTTAGTCTCCAGGACCTCTAAATGATGCAGAATGCATTCCTGGACGTGTTTAACCACTTCTCAAATCAATTAACATGCTTCTAAACTATCAACGCTGACTTTTCTTGTCAGATTTCAATTTTAATCCCGAAGGGGGCATGGTATTGCATATCATTCAAAGTCTGTAAATCAAAATTCTATCGATCAAGTCTATCAATATCTTTCATCAATGATCAAGACAAATAATCAAGTCTAGTTACTGATTCATCAAAAGACCTCATCACTCGGGGCAAATCTATCATCACTTGGGGCATATCAGATTCATCAAGATCCATATCAATCTGGTATTCTCCTAATCTTGTAAACTGTATCAGTTTTTGCAACCATCAGATCATAGTGTTCTTTCCTTGGTTCTTCGACGACTGAGGGTTTTCATGTGATACCTGCTAGTTCTGCTAAGACAATCGAGTCTAGAATAGGTCACTCACTTCTTTGCAATCCTAAGGTTTGGAATCAAGCATTTTGACACTTTTTCACAATCATAGGTTCATTTGTTGTTATAATAAACATTATCTTTGGTCATTCAGGACCTATTATCTACATATCAAATCAATATCAATCAGCTTATGTCTCAATTTCAAACATCAATTTCATATCTCTATCAAACACAGACTATCTTTGAACCACTGCGCTTCACCCAATAATTCAAAGAGGGGCAAAATGTAATACCCCAAAAATGGGCTATAAGTTCATTAATCTCCCACATCTTCAATTCGAACAAAATCGACATCAAAGTCCTAATCTAAGGCACATCTAAACATCATCGAATCATAATTGATTATCTTAAATTTTGCATCGGGGAATATTCCTAGTAATATTCCTAATCATCATAATTATCTTTAATTTTATAATTATTTGGCAATAAATCATATTTATCCTAAAGTTTGATTAATTGAATATTTTCATATTTAATTAATTAGATTTAATATTTGCCACTTAATTGTGTAATTAAATTTAATTCTATCTATTATTAATTGTATTATTTAATTTTGACAATAAATCTAATATCATATGAATAATTGATTAAATTCTTATTTAATTAATTAAAGTAAATTGTCATTATTTAATAATATAGTTTTTAATAAAAGTTTGATTAAATAATTGATTAACCCATAAATCAATTGTTTTATTTTTAAAAGCAGTTAAGTTGAGAATAAATCACTTTATTTATTTATTAAATCATAATTATCCATGTGCACATTCAAGGACCAGTTAAACTCAAAATTGGAAAATCAATGCAAGTTGTTAGCTTTTTGAAACTCAACATCTTTTTGAGTTTTAAAGTTGATCTAAACTTCTAATTCGAGTTGAACTGTGCTTTTGCATGATTTTTGTGACTTAATTATCTTTATTTAAAAATAACTCAAAAATCAAGTTGAGTTTATTTGAGTGATTTATGGCTTTTTCCATGCACCTCCAAAGCCCTGGATTTCTATAAAATCAAGGCTCAACTCTTCATAATTCATCCACAAATTTGCACAATCACGCTGGAGAATTGGAATTGGGAGAATCAAAGCTCTTGCGAATCAACATCTTTGTGAGATCAATCTTTTTTTTTTTGCATATCATTCTTAGATAGTTTCATATCAAGTTTTTCAGATAGATTAGTTTCATATCAGTTTTTCATTCTTATTGCATAGAAAATCCAAAAAAATAGATTAATTGCATTCATATTTCATATCTAGATCAATTGCATTCAAATCCTTCATTTAGGTGTCATCTAGGTCACTGATCTCAATTACAATTTGAGAACATCAATCTCGCACCTATTAGAAGGCAGTAAATCGCTTGGTTAGATTAGATTTTAATTTTGCACGATTTTGATTATCACTAACCTCTAATGTTTTACTGAGTGTTGTGTCTACAGATCAAGTACAATTTTCACACACACAACAATGAGCTCAAGGTAGAGCTAATTCAAAAGGATAAGTTAATTACACAGTTGTCAGGACCCTTGGATCATAGGTCTCCCCAATTGGTAATTTCTGACAAGCCTACAGTAGCTTCATCCGCAAGCCCAATTGTTGAGTTACCACCATCCCCCTACCTAGAGACAAGTATGGATGCAAGGGTGAGTTGGGAGAAACAAAGATTAACTAAAGAGGCTAATAAATTGAGGAAAATAAGAGTGCAATTAGAGAAGGAAAAAGATGAAAATGTGAAGGCCACAGCTTTGGAAAACCAGAAGTATGAAGAGAAAATGACAGATGCAATCATGCAGTTTGCATATGATTTAAAGCCCTTCATTTTCCATAGTCATGTCAGTAAGTTATATTCTTTATTTGAAACTTTGAATAAGGAGAAGAATGAAATGTCACCAATTTTGAAGAAATGGATTGAGAGATCTCCTAGTATAAAGCTATTTCATATGTTATCTAAAGGTCAAGAGGATCCTGATCCACTGATTAAGCTAGTACATCAAATTTTCAAGAAAATGGTACAGTATGGCATCATTTTGGATAATTTTATTAGAAGATCAAGTATGTTGAAAGCTGAATTAATGCTTTCAAACTATGAGCTGGTGCCCACCATTTTTAGAGATAAGGGAAAATTTAAAGAATCATACATATGGAGAGAAGAGATGGATGGAATTTTGTCAGAAAGGGTGACTGGTGTCCTAATTGAAACTTTTTCTTTTAGCAACGTTATCAAGTTGTTAATAAATGCCAAATCAATGTTTGACAATATTCAGCATAAGGTCACTCAGATTCAAAGTGAGTGGGAACAGTTATCAAGTAGGAGGACTGAGTTTGCCAATTTTAAGTTCCCAAGTGAAGAGGTGTATAATAAATGGAGGTATCAGTACATACCTCATGTTGAAAAAGTTAATACTCCACCAGCCTCCTAGAGCAAGTAAAGGCAATTACTTTTTGAATCATAAAAGGTTGTTGAGATGTAGAAGGACATTTATTGCAGGATGGACAACAAGATGTTGCAAATCATATTTGTTGAAGGAAGCCGAGAATAGCATTGAAGACATGAAGCATGGTGGCTCAACTACAAATATCTCACCTGCTTAGTTTTTGTATTAATTGTAAACTTTTTGAGGTTATTGTAAAGTTTTTAGGTTTAAAATTTTGTAAACCCTAGAATGATTGGTAGCTTGTTGCATTTTCCTTATGTATAAAAGGGATTTTCCATGATCATTCTAGGTATTGAGAGTTTAGGAGTTGAAAAGATAAAAAATTTTGAAACCCTAGCCCTCAGTCGGGGATTGTAATATATTGTATCATTTTTTATCAAGCAATAGAAAGAAGTACAGGTTGCTACTACTATTTTGCAAGCATATCATTTAGAATATGATGTATACAATGCTCAAAGGTTATGCTTAATACAAACTACAAATATTTGTCTCTCCTTTGAGTTTATTCTATAAATCTTTAAGTCTTCCTGAGATTTATATGTATGTATTTAGGTTTGAGTTCTAATCTAGGATTGGATTAAATACTGCTCAAAGGGGGATACATGTTTATTGAATTCATTTGAGGATTTCCTAAAAGCAGGAAAGAGTTGGAATGTTTTGTATTTATGTTTAAAGACCAATTATTCTCTAAATATCTTTGTATTCATTCTATCCTCTGATCTTTTTCCCAATGGATAGGGCACTGGCTTGTATTTCCCTATTTTTCTTTGTGTAGATTGATTAACATCTTGTGATCCTAAAACATAATCATTACCATTTATTTTACTTTATTTACATTTATGTGTTGTTCTACCCAGTGATGGAGGGTCAATGAGTAATAGGTTGTTATTTAGTACTTTCTCACTGTCATTTGTTGTAAGATCCATTATTAGATAAAGAATAGAATCATATCTCTTGGATCAGGTGTACCCACCTTTGTTTTGAAGAGCCAAAAGTGAAGAGGGCAGTCTTGTCCCTATAGTTGGTCCAGTTGCTTATAGCTTTCCTACATTTGGAATTAACCACTCCTTAACATCATTCATAAGCATACTGGTATCTCTTGGAGTGTAAAATCTTTTGAAGAACCAACAAAATGGTGACTCCAATAGGGACTTGTTAAGAAAAATATAAGTAATGCAGGTACAAGTTGAGCTAGACTCCTGGCCTACTTATTTTTCAAACCAGTTGGTTACCTTACACACAAAGTTGATTCCTTTTCATTTTCTGCCTACCCTCCCCTATTTGTTTAAAATCATAGAAAATCCCACATAGCTTGGGTGGTGACTCTAAAACATCTCTGTACTAGTGCTAAATAAAATATTACTATATCACTATGAGTTACAAAAATACATGGTCTTGGAGGAAGGAACACCCAAAAGAAAGTTTGTAGGGTGAACTTCCTGTCACATCTAGACAAGGCCAAGGCAAGAGTGAAAAAAGTTTCAGTGACATGTCTCTTACCTGGAAATAAAAGGGGAACTCAAGATAGGAAGGTCTTGCTCCTCCTGGTCAGGAAGGAAATGCCTCAGAGTATGAAGAGGCGGTTGATCTGGGTTTAAACCAGTATGAGGATTATTATTCCCCTACAAAGAGAGAGGGTGAGCGATTACCCCACAATAGGAAAATAGTCTCAAACTGACAGTATGGGGGGGAGAGAAGATCTAGAAATAAAAGTAGGGGTGGACAAGATTTTGTTCCCCCTTTCACCCTTGGTTCATCATTTCCCCAGGGCCTCCATGAATCTCAGGATCAACAAGAAGAGCCCCAAGCACAACAAGCTAAGTCTGAAAAAACTTTGCCTAATACTAAGGAAATATTTGAGGAAGTGTATGAGTTGGAAAGAAGGATTCATGAGCAAGAAGCTATTAGGTAGAAGAGAGAATAGGAGAAAGAAGAAAAATTCAAACATGCCATGATAAGGGCTGACCAATTAAGAAGGAAGCTATTAAATTTAGAGGCTATTAATTATGTTCCCATTCTTGAATAGGCAAGTGAACAGCCTGTTGTCCACCAGATTTTTGAAACAAAGGATCCAAAGGATAAGGGAAAGCAAAGGGTGGTGGGTATTTCAATCAAGGAACCTGTAGGCCTTAAGACCCCTATGGATCAAACTTTAAGACTGGAAGTAGATCTTGAAAGGGCTAAAAGGGAACAAGAATTGTTAGCTAAAGAACTTGAAAGGGCTGAATTAGAAGCTTCAGCATTAGAAATGAGAAAGAAGATTGATTTTCTTAAACAGTCTACAGGACCCACAAACTTTGCTAATTCCACCATGACACAAGGAACTAATGTTGCAAACATAGCTAGTCACACAACTGGTGTTCCCCCACCAACAAGACTCAAATTTTTTACCATGACAAATACTAATGCATCCACATCTCAGGGTGCTGGTATTTTTAACACAGGACCTATCCATGAAAGATGTAAACAATTGGTTTTCACTGGTATCCCTGGGTATCCTAACCCTATCCTTGAAGAGATTAGGAAGAAACTTCCCAAGTTCACTAGAAGTAATATTGTTACTTGTGAGGAGCACTTAAAAAAATTTATTGATGTGATTGATGATTGTAACATTGTGCTAGATGATGTTATCATGAAATTATTTGTACAATCCCTAACAGAAGATTCAAGGGATTGGTTTAGGGCTTTGCCACATGGTAGCATAGGTTCATGGGATCAACTTAGGCATTGTTTCAAAGAACAGTATGGTGACAAAACTCATGACGGTTTTATGCTAAATGAATTCAATAACATAAAGAAGAACTTCAATGAGAATGTTGTTGAGTTTAATGTCAGATTCCAAAAGGTCATGCATAAATTATTGTAGGTCATCAGATTGGATGATAGGGTCTGTCTTGTCACATATCTAAATCTTTTTGACTCTAAGATAGGCTATCTTTTGAGAGACAAAAATCCAAGGAGTCTTGTTGAAGCTTGCAAATTAGCTATGAACATAGAGAGTAACCGAAGAATTTCAAGAAAGCTGGAAAGAAGGGAAGACAACAAATCACCATTGTTAAATAAAAAGGATCCAGGAAAGCCTGTGAGTGTAAAACCTAAAGATGATGATAACTTAAAACAAATATTGAAAGCAATAAAGGAATTGAACCCTGGTGAAAATAGAAATAATAAAATTATAGGAGGAGATAAGCCTCTTTTTAATAATTTCAACAAGTTACCAAGAATGCAGAATTACACTTATAATACTCAATGGAAGGATGGGAAGCCTATTCTTCCTGAGAGAAGGGATAAACCAAATGATAGGACCCTTGATCCATTGCAAAGGAACTCAATGAATGTAGTGGAAGAGGTCCCATGGTGTATTACTTGTCAGTCACCATATGATCCTGATTATTGTGTCATATCCTAGAATGTCTCTTCAAAAGAAGAGCAAGAATGTAATGAGGACCAGCCTTATGATCATAAGGGGTGTGGGATGATTTCTTCCCATGTTTGGGATGAGGTTGACTTTGATGAAGAGGATGAAAATTAGGATGTCTTTAATTCCCAAACTAAAACTAAATCATACCATCAACATGTTTTCTCATATGAGGATAGTGAGCTTGACAATATCCAGTGCAATGTTTTCAAAAGTAAGGAAGCAGTTGTTTTGAGGAGGCCTTTTGATGAAGAAATTGCTTTGATAACAGTAGACATGGTTACTCAAGCTAAAACAAATTACAACTTGAGAAATAGGGTGGTTAATAGTCCAAATCAAAAGCCTGTTGGAATTTTTATCAAGAAAATAGATAAAGATGTAAAAATATCACGAGAAAAGACTAAGGATGCTACTCCTATTGATAAGGTCAAAATAAAGAAAAGTACTAAACCTAACATTGTTTATAAGATAAAATCCAAACCCATAGCTAAGATTGTTCTAGCTTTGCAGAAAGAAAATGAAGTCCATAATTAAAAAACTATAGACATATCCATCCAGGAGATTGATAAAGAAGTTGCAAATTCAAAGCTAGATATCTCTGATTCAAAATATGTCCCAATTGATATGAGTAAATTGTTGTCTCAGATTACTGTTAAAGTTCCATTTGTGGAGATGATGAGAATAGAAGAACACAAGGAAAAGGCCTTAAATTGGGTAAATGGTGTAGTATCTATGGATTCTCAAAAAATAGAAGGAACTGAGAAACAAATAGCAACTTTGAATGATGAAGATGGAAATTGTAGTGAGGAGATTGTTTCTAAAATTCCCCAAATTTACTTGGATACAAATTTTGTTAGTACTATAGTAGGAACAGTTGATCTTTTTTTCTTGACTCTACAGATAAATGGAAAGTTGCTAAAAAATTGTATGATTGATTTTGGAGCATCAAACACTGTTATGCCTACTAAGGTTATGAAGTCATTGGGATTAAAGGTGGACACACCCCATGGTAGGTGTCAAGCAATGGATTCAAGGGAGGTACCAGTTTTAGGTACTATCAAGGCCCTACCTTACAAACTAGCTGCATACCCCAATACACAATTGACCATGAGTGTTTTGGTAGTGGATATTCCTCCCCAATATGGGATGCTACTATCAAGAAAGTGGAGTGCTTCTATGGGAGGTAGTATACAGTGTGACTTGTCATTTGCTACTTTTGATTTCAAGGGATGGAATATCAAGATCATCAGGGAATCTAGAACCCCTCATATGATTGAAGAAGAAGAAGACACCATGAATTGTTTCCTTGATACTAACATTAATGCTTTCAAAGTCCAAGATAGGGAAGCAAAGGAAGATGTTGAGCCTACCCACCAGTCCAAAAAGCCAGCAGGGATGGACTGACCTTGATAGTTTGTGGACCATGTATTTTGATGGAGCTAATAGCAAAGAAGGATCTGGAGCTAGAATATTGCTCATATCTCCTAATGGTAAAACTTTCAAATTTTCCTTTACTTTGTTGTTTTCATGCACAAATAATGTTGCAAAGTATGAGGCTCTATTTATAGGTCTAAGGTTGGCAGCAAGGCATGGCATAAAATGTTTGAAAGTAATAGGTGACTCTGAGTTAGTTGTGTCCCAAGTTAGATCAAAATATGCTTCAAAAAATTAGAAATTAAAGCAGTATAGGAATGCAGTGTGGGATGAGATTGAAAACTTTAGTGCTTTTAATATTTGTTGGGTGGAAAGAAGTCAAAATAGAATGGCAAACTTGTTGGCTAATGTGGCCCTCAGACCTAAAGATGTTACATTTGTAGATATATCTAATATAGAGGTACAAGCCAGGCCTTCCATCCCTGATAATGTAGATAATTGGCAGGTTTTTTTTGATGGCCAAGACATACTGAGGTTTCTCCAATGTGAATCTCATTTTGGTAATAAAGAAATGGATTTCAGTACTTGTGTTGACACAGTGAATGGTAAAAATGTCATTTTTGGTAAGGAAGTTTTGCAGTTAAAATCCAATAGAGTTCCCAAAGGATTAGTTTCTCTGGAAAGGGCATTTGACAATAAGGACAAGGTTTTCTCTGCTAATACTGATAAAATCAATGAGCTTGAAGAAATAAACTTGGGAACCAGAATAGTCCCCAAGAAGGTTTATATAGGCAAGTGTCTATCCCCAAGAACTAGAAAAAATTTGATTGACCTTCTCAAAAAATTCAGGCATGTTTTTTCTTGGTCATATGAAGATCTTAAAGCTTATAGGGAGGATCTTTTTCAACATGAGATTCCACTCAAAGAAGGCACAAAACCCTTTAGACAAAAGTTGAGACCTATTAACCCTACCCTGGCACCTAAAATGTAGAGTGAACTCAAAAAGATGATAGATGCTGGAATAATCAAGCCTATTAGACATTCCACTTGGGTTTCAAATTTGGTGCCTATTAGAAAGAGAAATGGTGACATCAGGTTATGTGTAGATTTTAGGAATCTTAACATAAACTCTCTGAAGGATAACTATGGATTACCAAATATGGAGAACATGTTGTAGAAAGTCACTAGATGAGAATTGATGTCCATGATGGATGACTTTTCTGGTTACAATCAAGTAATGGTTAAAGACACAAAGCAATTCAAAATTGCATTTACAACCCCATGGGGGACATATGTTTATGTAAGAATGCCTTTTGGGTTGACTAATGTCAGTGCTACTTTTCAAAGGGCTATGGATGTGGCTTTTGCAAATTTTATTGATAGATTTATGGTGGTGTATCAGGATGACTTGACATCTTTCTCAGCTAAAGAAGAACAACATTGTCAACATCTAGAGAAGATTTTCATTAGAGCATTAGAATATGGGGTTTCTTTGAACCCAAAGAAGTGCACTTTTGGTGTGGTAGAAGGAAAGCTTCTAGGGCACATTGTTTCAAAAGATGGGGTGAGGATAGACCTTGAAAGGTTGGAGGCTATTGATAGATTATCTTTACCAAAAAACATCAAGGGAATTTAGTCCTTTTTACGACAGGTCAATTTTTGAAGAAGGTTTATTACAAACTTTGCAGAGATCAGCATTCCCATATCAAGAATGTTGAAGAAAGGGGAAAAAGTTGAATGGAATATGGAAGCAATACAGGCATTTAATGATATAAAAAGGGCTATCAAACATGCCCCAGTCTTGAAAACACCAGATTATAGAAAACCTATGCAGATCTTTTCTTTTGCATCTACCCATACTATTGATGCAGTACTATTATAGAAAAATGCTGATGGTTTTGAACAACCTATTTCCTTTTTTAGCAAGACCTTGCAAGCAACAAAATTAAACTATGATATTATTGAAAAACAAGCTTATGCCTTGGTAAAGGCCATTAAAATATTTAGATGCTATTTGGTGGGAGCCATAGTGGTTGCCTATGTTCCAAGTGCTGTAGTCAAAGATATCTTGGTCCAATAAGAGGTTTCAGGAAGAAGATGTAGGTGGATTAATAGGATTCAAGAATTTAATATTGACATCCACATTACAAAGTTGGTAAGAGGTTTGGACCTAGAAAAGTTGATCACTCAGAGCAATTTAAATGCAAACCAGATAAATATGTTGGAAGAGGATCAGAGACCTTTTGTATGTAATATGGATTATTGTGAATGGTACAAAGACATTGTCAACTACTTGCAAAAGATGGTTTTACCCACTGAATTGGATGACAACAAGAAAAGAACTATTAAGCTCCATTCCATAAGATATGCAATTATAAATGGTGAGTTGTGGTGGAGGAGCAATGAAGGTGTCTTGCTTAGATGTGTAGATCAGGTTAAGGCCAAGATTTTGATGGATGAAATGCATAATGGAGTTTGTGGAGGACATTATATGGCAAGGATAATAGCCCATAAGATCATCAGGTCAGGTTTTTGGTGGCCATCACTTTTCAAAGATACCCATCAGTTTGTGAAGAAATGTGATCCTTGTCAAAGGTTTGCAAGAAAATTAAAATTCAATGGAGATCTGCCTCTCAAACCTATGTCTATTCAGGCTCCTTTCCAGAAGTGGGGTATGGATTTCATTGGTGAAATCCTTAATAAATCTAGTGGTGGACATGCTTATATCCTAGTGGCAACTAAGTATTTCACCAAGTGGGTTGAAGCAATGCCCTCAAGAAGAGAAACTAGAAAAGTGGTAACAGACTTTATGATGCAAAATATCTTGACAAGATATGGTTGCCCAGAAATTGTGGTAGTTGATAATGCAATGTGTTTTAGGTCAGAAGAGTTTGTTTGCTTCTATCAAAACAATGGTATAAAGATTTCATATTCATCGCCCTATCATCCACAAGGCAATGGCTAGGCAGAATCTAGCAACAAGAGTTTGATTAAAATTCTAAAAAGAGTCCTTGATAAAAATAAGAAGGCCTGGGATTCCAAGTTGTTACAAGCCTTATGGGATGATAGGGTTACAGTCAAGAAAGCAATAGGATGTGCCCCTTTTGACTTGGTATATGGGATCAATGCAAGATTACCCCAAAACAATTTGTTACAGATGTACCAGTTCATTCAGGCATATGATGATGATGTGGAAGAAGATATGACTATCAGAATAAATGACTTGATTCAATTAAATGAGGTAAGAAATGAAGCACATGATAAAAATGAAAAGATGCAGGCCCAGTGTAAAGTCCTGTATGACAAAAGGACTACTCAGAGGAATTTTGTAAGTGGTAACATGGTCCTAATGTGGAATGCAAGACTAGAAGATAAAGGGAAGCATGGGAAATTTGATCCCATCTAGTTAGGACCATATATCATTGAGGAGAAATGGGGAACAAATTCTTATATGTTGAAAAATTTAATAGGAGAGCTCATGGAATTGCCAGTTGATGGTCAATTCTTAAAATTTTATTTTTCTTAGGAGTTTTTTGAGTCTCTATACAGGCAGGGTTTTAAGGTTTTTGTTTCCAGTTCCCTGTTCCCAGTTGAAATTTTTGTTCTAGTCTTCTCTTCTAGGAGTTTTTGGTTTCTCATTGTATCTGTGAGAGATACACATCCCTGAGCATGAGCCACTTTTATCACCATACAAATTTTTCCAGCTTCATGTTAATATTTTTGAAAATAATCCAAGTTGTTGACCAAATGGTAATGTTTCATGTTGAAAAACCCTAAATTTGATTCAAGCCCCAGTTAGTCTAGAGTCTTATCCTATTTTCACATTACCTTTTTGGCTCACTAATCCCCCTAATAAAGCATGTGTTATTTTCTCCCCCCTTTGTTCATCATTTCATGTGTTATGCGGTTAGGTTTTGGAATTGGGGTACCTTTTAATTAATTATTTCTTTCAAAGCCTAGGTTTCTGATAAATTTTTCAATAGTATCAAACCCTTCAAATATGTGGTTGTCATTGAACCACAACACTGCCCATTGTCAAAATCTCTGACATGCACTTTAGCGATGAAGTGCCACCTGTCTGAGCGAGCCCATCTGGTAACAGGGTGTGCTAGCATTTAAAGAATGAATCACATCAATGGCTATCACTATACCGTTGGGCCAAGATGATAGTTGTTTAAACATCATGCTTTAGTGACGACCGTCTGATTTCTCTTTAAGGACTAAAGAGTGAAGTGGGCCCTGAAGGGCTAGGTCACATTGACATGTATGCTTCTGATTGGTTGCTGGGAGTTATGATGTGGCAGTTGTCGGGATGATTCAAACTGAGAGTGAAAAGGTCAAGAGGCCCACCTGTTGGTTCTTTGTGACACGACGGTTATTGATTCGACAGAGATTAATGAAGTGTCATACTGGGGCCTATTTTTCAGGGTTAGCAGTATAGCGATAGCCGTAGATCTTGTTTAAAGATGGGGACCATTTAGTGGGTCCTTTGCTGCTAACTTTTTGATAACGTGGTCATTTCTGGTTGGTCGAGGGTAATAATGAAATGTAAAAGTTGCCAGTGCATTTGACACCAAGGATAAAGTTAGGGCTTCTTCGCTGTTGACTCATCTGACATGGCACTTCCCGATTTGATAGAATTTCTAAAAGGAAAGGTGGGGTCACTTCTTTGAGAATAGGTAAAGCGCTGAAAGTTAGAAAGGATCATGCAGCTATCATTACACGACTGGATGAAGATGCTCGAGTTTTACACTTGCACTTTAGCAACAGAGTGTGCCACCTATCCACTCTAATCAAGATAAAGTTAAGTTCTTTATTTCCTCACATGCCTTTATTGAAATGTTCTCATTGGTCGAGAAATGATTTGGGGAAAATTAATAAAGGGTTATGTTGTTAAACTTGTCAACCATCCGATGTGCTAGAGAAGAAATAAATCAACTGCCTAAATTCAAATTTTTGCTTAGTGACATTTTTCACATCTTGTGAATACTGAGGCTGCCAACTTTTAGTAATGGAAGATTTAATGTGTTATGTGCAGATAGATTGTAGGTAGTTGCCGATGCTAAAAATCAAAATTGAATCATTGTTTCTATTCACCGTTCTCATAAGCATTACTGGCAAGCTCAATTTTTCCTCTTGGGGCAGAATTTGTAGGTGCCTAGTAGGTTTCTTTTCTGATTTTAAAATTGTTTGAAGTCTGTGAAGGAGTTGTGAAGGAATTTGTGTTGCCAGTTGATAGTTTTTAAGGTTTTCTTAAGTATTCATATATTGTTTTGTAAAAGCCCTAGTTTCAAAATGCCACCGAAAAGAAACCTGTCTGGTCAAACAAAGTACAAAAAAAGAGGAGTCTTTGAAGATTTAATGCAGTTATTACCGCATTTAGATAATGGGGCAACTAGGTTAAAGGAGTTAGTTCTGAGAAACCCCAGGGATTCTGTAGCAGAAGCACTCCATGATAGAGGGAATTGGATGAGAGATGCTAAGGTTGGTGAAAGGCATAATGGTCTTATTTTCTTTAAATCAGTCTACTCACAGAGAAATGCCTATGCCCCCCTGAGCAACATATGGCAATTTGACATTGGGAGATTGATAGTCCCTGGAGTTTTCATGGATGCTGAGCTACTGATTCAGATTGATAAATGCTATGATCTTGTGACAAGGTGTGTTAAGGATATTAATGGAAAAAACCTAATCAGTATCACAAAAGATGAGATTAGAGAGGTTTTTTCTCTAAATGACCCTTTAGTGGGGTTAGATAAGATAGATTTTACTAAATTTATAGAGATGTATGCAGCCTAGAAGGATTATTTAAGGGCAGGACCTCTGAGGCAATTTTTAGATGAAATTAGGTCTATGTGTGTGATAAGTCCAAGCACACCAGAGCTTTTTAGGCTAGATTTGTTCAGTAAAAGAGCACAAGAGGTTTATAAATCATTGACTTTAATTCCAAGGCATGATGAAGCAACTCATATGCCAGTCCCATACATGTTTATGATGGTACAATCTCTGCACCCCCAATTGGCACTAATTTTTTATTTTGCATCTCATCTAGCTGACTTGATCCATGAGGGATTGATGGGAATTAAGGACATGAAGGTTAGTAGGCCTTTTGCATGGTACTCAATGCTTATGTATATGTTCCTATACAAAGGTGAGAAGTTTTTCAGCTCAACAATAAATATTGTGAAAGAGAGGAATGGAGAAACCCTTCCAGTACAACTATGGACTACAACCCTGTCATGGGATAGAATTGATGCCAATTACATTGCATTTGACAGGGATTTTGCCTCAAGGCTTAGAAATCTTTTGTTTTTTGACAATCCAAGGATCCCAAGAGAGTTGCTAAGATTAATCAGGCCAAAGGAATACTGTCAGGATATCACCATAGTCCAAAATTTTGGGGACATCATTTTGTATCTTGTTTCTACAGTTTTTAAGGTTTATGGTTGTAGAAAGGCACCTTACATCTTGCCTTACCAAGTTCCATAAAAAATAGGATATGCTGAGATCTTGAGATAGATTGGTGACCTACAAGAGTCCACTCTCACTGGTAAGGGAAGGAGAACTTTCTTCCCAAACATAACTATAGCACATCAGTATATGATTACAAAGGGAGGTTGGGAGTATTTGAATAAAGTTTTTCAGCCCTACAGAATGCCAACAGCTATTATCAGATGTACAGACATAGAGGGTTTCCTCTCAGGAATGTTTAAAGATAAAATAAGGTGTGCTCATATTGAGCATCAATTTAATTTTCTTGAAGATGTGATAAGGAATGAGTTTGATCTTCAAACTCAAGAAATTAAGAAAGAGAAATGGATAGTCTATAAGAAGACTCTAGATTTCATTCAGAATTTTGACAAGGTTTATGACCCATTAAAAGGCTTTGAGCCATGGGCAAGGAAAGTGGATGCCCTAATGGAGAATTTTTAAGGCATCATGCATGCAGTCAATGAGAAGAGGGCTACTGTAAGCAAGACAAACCCTGAGAGGGCTAGGCAGATTTTGAGCCAGCCTAATTATATAAAGTTGACACCAAGGGGAGTCTATACATTGCAGAAGAGAAGTGGATACACTATTGTCTTCCCACCAGAGTAGAGAAGTGAGGACATTCCCTCTACTTCTAAAGGGAAAATGCCCATTGATGATTCAGCGATGTAGGGGTCCTCTCCTAAGAGGCAGAGACAAGAAGAATCAAGGCCAGGAGAGGAAACTTTTTCTCCTTCTCAATCCCCTATCTAATTAGATGAACATGGGGTAGCAAAGCAACTGGTACAATTGAGAAATGAGGGAAACATTTTTGTTTCGAATGATGACTTCCAAGAAGGGATGCTTGAGGCACCTAAAGAGGTTTCCATGGATCTTACAGTTGAGGAGTTTGATGGTAAACAATTGGACCCTATTTTAAAGTAGGCTAGTGACTCTTTTCTTGTTGATGACAAATTTGTCAAGACTAGGGCATTCTCCCAATTTTTATGGAGAATGAAAATAAATTAGTACAAAGAGATCTATGAGAAGAAGAGGGAAGAGTTCCCTGATAAAGACATAATAGAAATAGAAAACATGACCAAGGCAGAAATGGTCAAGCAGTTTGAAAAAATTACTCCTGAGGAAGGAAGGGCCAGGGTTCATACTACAGGAGTGCTAATTTTGCTAGAGTGGGACATTGCTGATGCAATTCTCTTTGACCAAGTCAGGAAGAGCAAAGTGAAAACTCTTACTACAATAGAGCAAGCCAAACAAGCTACTTGGGGAATTGCTTTCTCAGAGGACCATGATACCTTGGTCATGTGGTCGCTAAAGAGGGAGGAAGATAAAGGAAGAAAGGAGGCTCTCTCCATAGGATATGCAGGTAGTTTATTACTACAAAGAGTGGGTGAAACTTCTTGTGTGGAAGCATCAAACCTAATTCTAGAGATTGCCAAGTTTAATGTTAAAGTGGTAGAAAAGGATGCCCAAGAAAATGAGGAGCTTATGCTCAAATTTGAAATGGTTCTCAAATCTTACAATGAGCTCAAGGTAGAGCTAATTCAAAAGGATGTGTTAATTGCACAGTTGTCAGGACCCTTGGATCACAGGTCTCCCCAATTGGTAATTTCTAACAAGCCTACAGTAGCTTCATCCTCAAGCCCAATTGTTGAGTTACCACCATCCCCCTACCCAGAGACAAGTATGGATGCAAGGGTTAGTTGGGAGAAACAAAGATTAATTGAAGAGGATAATAAATTGAGGGAAATAAGAGTGCAACTAGAGAAGGAAAAAGATGAAAATGTGAAGGCCACAGCTTTGGAAAACTAGAAGTATGAAGAGAAAATGACAAATGCAATCATGCAGTTTGCATATGATTTAAAGCCCTCCATTTTCCATAGTCATGTCAGTAAGTTATATTCTTTATTTGAAACTTTGAATAAGGAGAAGAATGAAATGTCACCAATTTTGAAGAAATGGATTGAGAGATCTCCTAGTATAAAGCTATTTCATATGTTATCTAAAGGTCAAGAGGATCCTGATCCACTGATTAAGCTAGTACATCAAATTTTCAAGAAAATGGTACAGTATGGCATCATTTTGGATAATTTTATTAGAAGATCAAGTATGTTGAAAGCTGAATTAATGCTTTCAAACTATGAGCTGGTGCCCACCATTTTTAGAGATAAGGGAAAATTTAAAGAATCATACATATGGAGAGAAGAGATGGATGCACTTTTGTCAAAAAGGGTGATGGGTGTCCTAAGTGACACTTTTTCTTTTAGCAGCGTTATCGATTTGTTAATAAATGCCAAATCAATGTTTGACAATATTCAGCATAAGGTCACTCAGATTGAAAGTGAGTGAGTATAGTTATCAAGTAGGAGGACTGAGTTTGCCAATTTTAAGTTCCCAAGTGAAGAGGTGTACAATAAATGGAGGTATCAGTACATACCTCATGTTGAAAAAGTTAATACTCCGCCAGCCTCCTAGAGCAAGTAAAGGTAGTTACTTTTTGAATCATAAAAGGTTGTTGAGATGTAGAAGGACATTTATTGTAGGATGGACAGCAATATGTTGCAAATTAGATTTTTTGAAGGAAGCCAAGAATAGAATTGAAGACATGAAGCAAGGTGGCTCAACTACAAATATCTCACCTGCTTATTTTTTGTATTAATTGTAAACTTTTTGAGGTTGTTGTAAAGTTTTTAGGTTTAAAATTTTGTAAACCCTAGAATGATTGGTAGCTTGTTGCATTTTCCTTGTGTATAAAAGGGATTTTCCATGATCATTCTAGGTATTGAGAGTTTAGGAGTTGAAAAGATAAAATTTTTGAAAGCCTAGCCCTTAGTTGGGGATTGTAATATATTGTATCATTTTTCATCAAGCAATAGAAAGAAGTAGAGGTTGCTGCTACTATTTTGCAAGCATATCATTTAGAATATGGTGTATACAAGGATCAAAGGTTATACTTAATACAAACTGAAAATCTTTGTCTCTCCTTTGAGTTTATTTTGTAAATCTTTAAGTCTTCCTGAGATTTATATGTATGTATTTAGGTTTGAGTTCTAATTTAGGATTAGATTAAATACTGCTCAAAGTGGGATACATGTTTACTGAATTCATTTGAGGATTTCCTAAAAGTAGGAAAGAATTGGAATTTTTTGTATTTATGTTTAAAGACCAGTTATTCTCCAAATATCTTTGTATTCATTCTGTCCTCTGATCTTTTGCCCAATGGATAGGGCATTGGCCTATATTTCCCTATTTTGCTTTGTGTAGATTGATTAACATCTTGCGATCCTGAAACATAATCATTACCAGTTATTTTACTTTATTTACATTTATGTGTTGTTCTACCCAGTGATGGAGGGTCAATGAGTAAAAGGTTGTTATTTAGTACTTTATCACTGTCATCTATTGTAAGATCCTTTATTAGATAAAGAATAGAGTCATATCTCTTGGATCAGGTGTACTCACCTTGGTTTTACAGAGCCAGAAGTGAAGAGGGGAGTCTTGTCCCTATAGTTGGTCCAGTTGCTTATATATTTCCTACATTTGGAATTAGCCACTCCTTAACATCAGTCATAAGCATACTGGTATCTCTTGGAGTGTAAAATATTTTGAAGAACCAACAACCTATCAGCATCTTTGAGAATATAATTTTTAATCCTTGACATATCATGGTTTATCCTTTCAAGGAGTATTGTCTAAAAATCTTGCCTTCTTAAAAAAAATTAAATTAAATTAAAAAAAATCAAAAAATAGAAAACAAAAAAAAATGAAAAAATTGAAAATGTGCCTTGGTGGAAACTTGGAAACAGGTGCCTTGGTAGCAAAAGTAAAGAGAAATAAATTCATCCTATCATGAAAACCACTCTCTTGTGGCACCTTCGATAAGTACTGTCATGAAAACCTAGCAATTAGGCATCATGCATAGTTCTTCTACATATTTCATCCATTCCATGTTCTCTCTTTGATCTTGACAATGTTGACCTATATACAAACATTTGGCTATCTTGTGAGCTATCTTACGATGATCTTGCTTTCATTCCATTCATGTTCATCATTCATATTTATTTTCCTCCATTCATTCTAGCCTTTCGGTATCCTTTTCCCCTTTGGTCTTGATCTAATAAAAGAGAGTAAACGACAATGCTATGAAGCCTTTTTACATGTACTTCTTTGGACTACATCCTTTCCTTCTTTTGCATTATGCTTTTGTTTGGACACTTAGCCTTTCTCCATCATTCATAGTCCTTGTTGCCTCAGTTTGGAATTGGTCTTTGTCTTTATCTAGGGGGCATAACTATGTTAGCTTTGGTCTCTTAGATGCGTTATTCTTTAGGACACCTTGCAAAAAGTGTTTTTCAACACCACCCCAACTGTGTTTGTCAACACAACCCCTAACATCAAGTGTTTTTCAACACTTATTGGCTTTGTCTTACCCAGTTTTGTCATATGATCTTATCTTCTTGCAAGCATTTGGTCCTTATCCTCAGAACTCAGTATCAATTAACACACTTAAATTTTAAACATAACACTTAATGCTTGAGATATGTCATGATATTTTCTTTGTGTCCTGATTATTATTTATTTTCGTTGAGTGTCCTTGTCTAAAAAGTCTCTCCAGGATGCATAGCTAGAGGACTTGGGGCATGGGGCATGTTTTTATTTTCTTTCTGCTTGTGGGTGTGGTCTTGAAACTCTTGAGTGTCTCTTTTTGTTCCCTTGAAACACTTAGGAGATCTGAGGCATCATCCTTGACTATTTTTGCACAACTGTTCTTATGGTCATCCCAGCATCTATGCCTTGATGCGAGCATGGTTTTTCTACATTAAATTAGGTAAGCTAACATCAAAGTCATCTTGACCTTTATGTCTTTGATGCTTATGTTAGAATCTTTCCACATTCCAATCCAATATAAATCACATTCATATCTTCATAGTTTCGCTTGTGACTGGTGATGATTGTGTGATTTTATGATGTCTATTAATAATGGCCCAATGATGAAAATAAGTTCCTTAACATTCTCTAATGAATGATGAACACAAAATCCTATGTTACAGTTGCTCTATTGCAAGTACACATTTGCTTTTTCATGTAGCTTGCATTGTTAGACTTCATGTTAATTTGCATGTTTAGGCTACATTAGGAGTTGGAGAGGGTTTTCCTTCATCTTCCTTTTGGAATTTTAATCAAATGTGGTCATGTTTTAATATTCATTTCCTTATCTTCTTTCATGATCTCAATCAAAAAAATTCTATCTTAAATAGTTGATTGATTTTTAGGCATCCTCTTTCTTGAGGCAAATTCTCTTTCTTCTCTCCATTTCTTTTCAACTCTACCAAACTTCTATCTTCCATTTGCTTTCACCCCACTTCTTTTCTTCTAATTCAACCTTGGGGAATAATCTTTCATGCTTTATGATCTACCTTGGTTCTGTGATCCTTATATCTTTCATCTTAAATCAAGAACCTTATCTTTAGTTTGATTTGATCAAATTTATCAATTCGTTGTTTCTCCTCTATCTCATTTTGATTTCGATCATGAGGGGCCAGTACCTATCAAACTTCGATCCTTGATTCAGCTTTGTCAATCCTATTAATTGCTTTTCTTGGGGTAACCTTTCTTGAGACTTGACAATTACCTATTTACAAGGGTGTTGGCCTTGTCTTTTTCAATCAACTTATCTTTTTCTGATGTGTTCACATTTGTCGATCACATGTCTGGGTTGTTTTGTGATCCCAAATCGACCTCACACTTCAACTTCATTCTTTGACTACATGTGTTCCCATGAAGATCACACATTAGTCAAAGAGGGGCAAATGTATGCACCCTAAAATGGTCACCAAGATTTTGGGCCCCCATTCATCAATTTATCAATTTCCTGAATCAATGTTTTGCAATATTTTTAATTTAAATCAATTTCCTTGATCAAATTATAATTAATTCACTTATTTTTATTTCCTAAGGTTTGATCATTTTATCTTGAGTTTTATTTAATTAAGAGAACATGCTCCCTTTTAATTAAATAGATTTTTTTTAATTAAATAATAAAATCACTTTATCCTGAGCCACATTTAATTAAAAGAACAAATCTCTTTTAAATAAATAAAAAAATCTTTTAATTAAATAATGGAAACCATTTTGATAAAAATAATAAATAAATAATAAATAAAAATAAAAAGAAAAATACTTTTTGTCTACACATTAAATGCGCACTTTCCAAGATGAGTGGAATCTCCTTTTGCCTCTTAATATCTTCCACACTTTTGTCTCTTAACCATGTCTATTGATTTTGCCTCTTGAGAATCTTGAGCACATGGATCAACCAAGATTTAATCTTCACCATTTCTCATTTCTTTTTGCCTCTTAATCTTGACCGTCCATTCATTTCTAAATCCTTTATAAGGAGCCCTCTCCTTCTAATTTTATGCATGGAGATTTTAGAGATTAAGATTTTATGTTATTGTTATGCAGGTGTGGAGAGCAATTTTGGAGAAGAGTTTGGAGCACTTGAGCTTGAATATTGAAACTTCTCTTTTCTTGTCTTCTTCTCTCATGCCTCCATGGCAATCCATTTAGATTACTCTTGCACTTGCATATTAGATTAAATTCATATTTCATTTCATAGAATAATCTTCCATAAGCATTTACTTTTATAGATTAGTTTGCTTTCATGCATTGTTATCATATAAAATAGGTTTCATTTTCATTTGCATGCATACTTGATGATCATGGAAACTAGCATTCTTATTTTTCCTTTTTGAATCTCTTATTTTATGGTGTACTTGCATGGGCACAAACTAGGTCTAATCTAAGGGCCTCCTTCATAAACCCTTGCACTCCATGAATAGAGAGCTATGAGTCACCATTTGAGACCTCATTCTTGAGCAATCTTGGATATAATAACTCATAGAAGTGTGTCAACATTTTAACACACATTTTTTAGAGCAGCTCCCTGATCCTATCAATATCTTGCACTCGAAGAAGTTTTATCCATGATGCACGTTCTATCTGGGGACATCATTTGTACATACTTATTGATCCTGAAAAAATTCAAAAAAATGATATATTGTCAATAATTCTAAAAATCAGAAAATGTCCTGAAAAAATAATCATCTTAGTGAAAACCTAGCAATATGCACTTTAATGTATCTCCAAAAAAATTATATATTCCAAAAATATAAAAAAAATTTTAAAAAAAGAAAAAGTGCCTTGGTGAAAACCTGGAAACAGGCACCTTGGTAGAAAAAATACAAAAAAATAATAAAAAGTCCTAAAAAAATAATAAAAAAAAGATTGCAATAAAATCCAAGTGGTGAAAACTTGGAAATGGGCGCTACTTGAGGCCTTTGCACTTATGATCCTTAGCACGCATCCTTGACACTTAACCTTTCTCCATCATGCCTTGTCGTTGTTGCCTTGGTTTGGAATTGGTCTTTGTCTTTGTCTAGGGGGCATAACTGTGTTAGCTTTGGTCTCTTGGATATGTTAGTCTTTAGGACACCTTGCAAATGGCATTTTTCATGTCTTTTTCAACACAACCCCTGGCATCAAGTGTTTCTCAACACTTCTCGGTTTGGTCTTACCCAATTTTGTCATGCGACCTTACCTACTTGCAAGCATTCGATCCTTATCTTTAGAACTCAGTATCAGTGAACACACTTAAAGTTTTAAACACAACACTTAATTCTTGAGATCTTTCATGATATTTTCTTTGTGTGCTGACTGTTATTGATTTTCATTGTGTGTCCTTGTCTAATAAGTTTCTCTAGAATGCATAGCTAGAGGACTTGGGGCATGGGGCATGTTTTTATTTTCTTTCTGCTTGTGGGTGTGGTCTTGAAACTCTTGAGTGTCTCTTGTTGTTCCCTTGAAACACTTAGGAGATTTGAGGCATCATCCTTGACTATTTTTGCACAATCATTCTTATGATCATCCTGGCATCTATGCCTTGATGCGAGTGTGGTTTTGCTACATTAAATTGGGTAAGCTAACATCAAAGTCATCTTAACCTTAATGTATTTGATGCTTATGTTAGAATCTTTCCACATTCCAATTCAATATAAATCACATTCATATCTTCATAGTTGCACTTGTGACTAGTGATGATTGTGTGATTTTTTTATGTCCGTTAATAATGGCCCAATGATGAAAATAAGTTCCTTAACATTCTCTAATGAATGATGAACACAAAATCCCCTGTTATAGTTTCTCTATTGAAAGTACACCTTTTCATTATCATGTAGCTTGCATTGTTAGACTTCATGTTAATTTTCATTTATAGGCTGCATTAGTAGCTTGAGAGGGTTTTCCTTCATCTTTCTTTTGAACTTTTAATCAACTGTGGTCACGTTTTGATCTTCATTTCTTTATCTTCTTTTGTGATCTCAATCAAAATTTTCTATCTTAAATAGTTGATTGATTTTGAGGCATTCTCTTTCTTGAGGTAAATTCTCTTTCTCCTCTCCATTTTTTTTCACCTCTTCCAAACTTCTATCTTCGATTCACTTTCACCCCATTTTTTTTCTTCTAATTTAACCTTGGGGCATAATATTCCATGCTTAATGATCTACCTTAGTTTTGTGATCCTTATATCTTTCATCTTACATCAAGAACCTTATCTTTAGTTCGATTTGATCAAATTTATCAATTTACTATTTCTCCTATATCTCATTTCAATTTCAATCACAAGGGGGCAGTACCTATCAAACTTCAATCCTTGATTTAGCTTTATCAATCCTATCAATTACTTCACTTGGGGCAACCTTGCTTGAGACTTGAAAATTACCTATTTACAGGGGTGTTGGCCTTGTATTTTTCAATCATCTTTCCTGATGTTCCCATCTGTCAGTCACATGTATAGGTTTTTTTGTGATCCTGAATCGATCTCACATTTCAACTTCATTCTTTGACTACATGTGTTCCCATGAAGATCACACATTAGTCAAATAGGGGAAAATGTATGCACCCTAAAATGGTATGCATATATGTTGATCTTGAGGAAAGATAGGAGATGGAGGGATGTAAGGGCCCAAAATGGATGATGAATTAGCAGAGTTATGAGGGGAAAATAAAGGAACATAAAGGCCCAAGATGGAAGGAAGACGTGAAGAAATGAAAAGCCTACGGCTATATGGATTCCAAAGTCTATCTTGAAAGAGTCTGATGTTGAGCAACAAGTGAAGTTGACATTCAAGCTTCCAAAGGCTTCCACTTCATCTTCTTCTAAAAACATTCTTCCATTCCATGTGCCTAAACTGCAACCTTTGTTATCCATTCACAATATTCCTTGACGTATTCCTTCATTCATGTTTCCTCCATCCTCTTGCCACCCTTCAAGATGTGTGTTGATGTTGATTTTTCCTTCCTTTCCATCTACCCTCTCACAATCCTTCCATTCATTATCCTTCTACCTCCTATCCTTTTTCCTCATTTGCCTATTCCTCCTATCTTCCAACCTCACTTGTTTTACATAAAACCTTATCCTTAATTTTTCTCTTCCATCTTCCTTTCCCTATCAGCATCTTTCAGCATATAATTTTGAATCCTTGGCATATCATGGTTTATCCTTTCAAGGAACATTATCTAAAAAGCTTCCCTTCTTCCAAAAAAAAAATAGAAAATTTTAAAAAGAAAAAAAAATGAAAAATTTGAAAATGTGCCTTGGTGGAAACCTAGAAACAAGTACCTTGGTAGCAAAATTAAAGAGAAATAAATTCATCCTATGGTGAAAACCACTGCCTTATGACACCTTGGATAAGTACCATGATGAAAACCTGGCAATCAAGCATCATGCGTAGTTCTTCTACATATTTCATCCATTCCATCTTCTCTCTTTGATCTTGACAATGTTGACCTATACACGAATATTTGACTATCTTGTGAGCTATCTTACAATGATCTTGCTTTCATTCCATTCATGTTTAGCCTTCATATTTTTTTTCCTCCATTCATTCTAGCCTTACAATATCCTTTTTCCCTTTAGTCTTGATCTAATAAAAAAAAGTAAAACATGATGCTATGAAGCCTCTTGACATGTCTACTTCTTTGGACTGCATCATTTCCTTCTTTTGCATTACGCTTTTGTGACTTATCATATGCTGGCCTTTCATTGCTTATCCAAATGTGCTTTACATGACAATTTTTCACTTGCTTGGGTACTCTTGAGGAGTTTGCCCTTGAGGATTTCTTCCCTTCATTCTCTTTCATTCTCTTGTCTTCCATCTCTTCCACCAGCTTGCTAATTCCTCTTGTTCTTCACCTTGCTAGACATTGGGACTACATAATGTGATCTTGCTTGGGAGTTTGATGCTCATTCTATTTGGGGACATCCTTTGTACATACTTATTGATCCTGAAAAATTCAAAAAATTGATATATTGTCAAAAATCCTAAAAATTAGAAAATGTCCTGAAAAAGTGATCATCTTAGTGAAAATCTAGCAATAGGTGCTTTGATGTATCTCAAAAAAATTATATATTCCAAAAATACCAAAAAAATCAGAAGAAATCAAATATTAAAAAAAAATAGAAAAAGTGCCTTGGTGAAAACTTGGAAACAGGCACCTTGGTAGCAAAAATACAAACAAAATTATAAAAAGTCCTGAAAAAAAATTAAAATTTAAAAGAAAAAAAAAATTGCAATAAAATCCAAGTGATGAAAACCTAGAAACGGGCGCTACTTGAGGCCTTTGCACCCCTGTTTCTTAGTTCACATCCTCGACACTTAGCCTTTCTCCATCATGCCTTGTGCTTGTTGCCTTGGTTTGGAATTGGTCTTTGTCTTTGTCTAGGGGGCATAATTGTGTTAGCTTTGGTCTCTTGGATGCGTTAGTCTTTAGGACACCTCACAAATGATGTTTTTCAACACCACTCCAAACTATGTTTTTCAACACATCCCCTGACATCGAGTGTTTTTCAACACTTCTCGGTTTGGTCTTACCTAGTTTTATCATGTGATCTTACCTACTTGCAAGCATTCGATCCTTATCCTTAGAACTCAGTATCAGTTAACACACTTCAATTTTTAAACATAACACTTAATGCTTGAGATATGTGATGATATTTTCTTTGTGTGATGATTGTTATTGATTTTCATTGAGTGTCCTTGTCTAATAAGTCTCTCTGGGATGCATAGCTAGAGGACTTGGGGCATGGGGCATGTTTTTATTTTCTTTCTACTTGTGGGTGTGGTCTTGAAACTCTAGAGTGTCTCTTGTTGTTCCCTTGACACACTTAGGAGATTTGAGGCATCATCCTTGACTATTTTTGCACAACCGTTCTTATGGTCATCTTGACATCTATGCCTTGATGTGAGTGTGGTTTTGCTACATTAAATTGGGTAAGATAACATCGAACTCATCTTGACCTTTATATCTTTGATGCTTATATTAGAATATTTTCACATTCCAATCTGATATAAATCACATTCATATCTTCATAGTTGCACTTGTGACTAGTGATGATTGTGTGATTTTCAAATGTCCGTTAATAATGGCACAATGATGAAAATAAGTTCCTTAACATTCTCTAATGAATGATGAACACAAAATTCTATGTTATAGTTTCTCTATTGCAAGTACACCTTTGCATTTTAATGTAGCTTGCATTGTTAGACTTCATGTTAATTTGCATTTTTAGGCTGCATTAGGAGTTTGAGAGGGTTTTCCTTCATCTTTCTTTTGGACTTTTAATCAACTGTGGTCACTTTTTGATCTTCATTTCCTTATTTCCTATCATGATCTCAATCAAAATTTTCTATCTTAAATAGTTGATTGATTTTGAGGCATTCTCTTTCTTGAGGTAAATTCTCTTTCTTCTCTCCATTTCTTTTCACCTCTTCCAAACTTCTATTTTCCCTTCGCTTTCACCCCACTTCTTTTCTTCTAATTCAACCTTGGGCATAATCCTTCATGCTTGGTGATCTACCTTGGTTCTGTGATCTTTATATCTTTCATCTTACATCAAAAACCTTATTTTTAGTTCGATTTGATCAAATGTATCAATTTATTATTTCTCCTTGATCTCATTTTGATTTTAATCAAGAGAAGGCAGTACCTATCAAACTTCAATCCTTGATTCAACTTTATCAAATCTATCAATTGCTTCACTTGGGGCAACCTTGATTGAGACTTGACAATCACCTATTTACAAGGGTGTTGGCCTTGTCTTTTTCAATCAACTTATCTGTGTCCTGATGTGTTCCCATCTGCCGATCACATGTCTGGGTTGTTTTATGATCCCAAATCGATCTCACGCTTCAACTTCATTCTTTGACTACATGTGTTCCCATGAAGATCACACATTAGTCAAAGAGGGGAAAATGTATGGACCTTAAAATGGTCACCTAGACTTTGGGCCCCCATTCATCAATTTATCATTTCCTGAATCAATGTTTTGCAATATTTTTAATTCAAATCAATTTCCTTGATCAAATTGTAATTAATTCAATTATTTTAATATTTCCTAAAGTTTGATCTTTTTATCCAAAGTTTTATTTAATTAAGAGAACATGCTCCCTTTTAATTAAATAAAGATCCCTTTTAATTAAATAAAAAAATCTTTTAATTAAATAATAAAATCACATTATCCTAAGACACATTTAATTAAAAGAACAAATCTCTTTTAAATAAATAAAAAAATCTTTTAATTAAATAATGGAGATCACTTTGTTAAAAATAATAAATAAATAATAAAAGAAAAAGACTTTTTGTCTACACATTGAATGCACACTTTCCAAGGTGAGTGGAATCTCTTTTTGCCTCTTAATCTCTTCCACACATCTTTTTGTCTCTTAACCATGTCCATTGATTTTGCCTCTTAAGAATCTGGAGCACATGGATCAACCAAGATTTAATCTCCACCATTGCTCATTTCTTTTTTCCTCTTAATCTTGACCGTCCATTCATTTCTAAATCCTTTATAAGGATCCCTCTCCTTCTCATTTTATGCATGGAGATTTTAGACATCAAGATTTATGTTATTGTTATGCAGGTTTGGAGAGCGATTTTGAAGGAGGATTTGAGCACTTGAGCTTGGACATTGTAACTTCTCTTTTCTTGTCTTCTTCTCTCATGCCTCCATGGCAATCCATTTAGATTAATATTTCAATTGCATATTAGATTAGATTCATATTTCCTTTCATAGAATAGTCTTGCATAAGCATTTCCTTTCATAGATTAGTTTGTTTTCATGCATTGTTATCATATAGAATAGCTTTCATTTTCATTTTCATGCATACTTGATGATCATGGAGACTAGCATTCTTATTTTTCCTCTTTGAATCTCTCATTTTATGGTGTACTTGGATGGGCACAAACTAGGTCTAAGCTGAGGGCCTTCATCATAAACCCTTGCACTCCATGAATAGAGAGCTATGAGTCACCATTTGAGACCTCATTCTTGAGCAATCTTGGATTTAATGACTCATAGAAGTGTGTCAACATTTTAGCACACATCTGTAACTTATCTTTTCAAATATTTCTTCAAAATCGATACCATCCATTTGCTAATATCACTTGCAAACCAATCTATCTTTTTTCCTTACCTCTTCACCATCTTCATTTAATTTTTTACAAATACCCATTTTTTTCCAATCACACTCCTGTCCTTCAGTATGGGAACTAGGATCCATGTTTTATTCTTTATAATCTGATCCAACTCTTCTTTCATAGTCTTAATCCAAATTTCATCTTTGCATTCTTCACTAACATATTTAGGTTCAACTTGATAAATCAAACAAATTTCATTTATATAAATCTTCCCTCTTGTCATAGCACCCTTATTTCTATCACCAATAATCTAATTCTCTTCATTATTTATCTTTACTTACCTCGGAGCCTTTTGATTTTTTTTTGTAGCAGACTCTTGTGTTTCCTCTTCTTCGTCAATAAATTCTCCTTCTTATTCTACCAGTCCTATCTAATACCAATTCTAATTTTATTCTTGAACAATATGATTTTCTTCTTTATAATCATATTCATAACTTCAAAAAATTTCTTGTATATGATAGCTCTCATCCACTTTGATATTATCACTTTCAACAGTTTTTATCAACCTATTTTTATAAAACTTGTATGCTTTTCTTTTTCTAGAATATCCAAGAAAAATTCTTTCATCACTTCTAGGATCAAACTTTCCTAAATATTCATCTCTCTTAATGTAGCATTTACTTCCAATGATTCTAAAATATTTCACAATACAGTTATGACCATACCATAGCTCATAAGGAGTCTTACCAGTTCCATACTTAATTATATAGTCTACACTACTAATTGCATCTCTCTAGTACATATGCAGTACTTTTCCATCCAACATCATAGTCCTTGTTGTGTCAATAATTGTTATGTTCCATCTCTCTACAATTGCATTCTACTGATGGGTTCATGGATCTAACATATATCTTCTTATTTTGTGTTCTTCATAATAAGCAGTAAACTCTCCTAAAGTAAATTATCTACCTCTTTTTCATCTCAAACATTTTAGCTTCAATCATGTCTCAATCTCAACCATATCTCTAAAGATTTTGAATTTTTCAAATGCCTCAAACTTCTCTTTAAAAAATGTATCCCACATTATTCTAGAATAATCATCAATTAAAATGTTAAATTACTTATCTCCATAATAGCTCTTAGTTCTTGTAGGACCACATAAATCAGTATGCACCAAATCTAAAAATCCACTTGAAGAATGTGTCTTGCTTTTAAAATTATATCTTGTTATTTTTCCCAACTAACATTCGTTACATATTGCATTAGTAGGATTCAACAATTTAGGCAAGTCTCTCACAACATTTTTAGTACTTATCTTCACAATGTTATCAAACTTTACATGAAAAAATCTCTTATGCTATAACCAAATGTCATCAATTTTAGTGATCAAATGTCTATTCTCTACAACATTCAAATGAAAAATATTACCTCTAGGTTTGGTTCTTGATGCAATCTCTTCTCCTGATTTGCCAATGATTATGCACTTCATTCCTTTAATTGTAGATTGTAACCTTTTTCAATAATTTTTCCAACACTCAAAAGATTATGCTTTAATCCTTAAACGCATAATACATCATCAGTATTGTTCTTACCATCAAGTAAAATATAACCTCTTCCTTTGATCAAACAATGAGTATTGTCCATCATCATATCTCTTTAACTTCACAAATTTGTTCTTATCTCCTGTTATAAAAGATTATTTTATTAATTGATTATTTAAAATGTAATTTACATTCCAAAAAATTATTCTAAAATATATTCATTATATGAAAAATCCATAAAATTTAAATATTAATATAAAAATTTAATTTTTGATAAATAATGTATATTAATAAATAATTTTATTATGTTTTAAAATAATCTTTTATAATAAGATATTCTGAAATAATTTTAATAATATACAAATTAAAATAAATATTATAAAAAAATTATTTGTTAAATATTTGTCCATATTCCCATCTTTACATTATTAAACATCATAAAAATCATTCAGTTGATTAGACAACCAATAATATAATCATTGTTTTAAAAAAATGAGCTCCAAAACTAATTACCGAAGGTATTTCCTATATGAAAGTGAAGAGCTAATTTTTTCATCTAATGGCAGATAATGTTGTAGAGAAGCAGTATGACCATAGAAACAATCCAGTCCATTCATATCTAATCAGATTCTATTAGGCATTTGTTTCATAGTTTTCTATGTCCTTTATTTGTTTTCAACAAAACATTTTCATAGAATAAAAGATCCACCTTCTTTCCCATCCTCTGCAACTACTCCAAATATGTAGCAACCAAACATGGTGGAAGCTCATCATGGCCTTCATTGATATCAATCCAATTGCTCAATGTTGATGCAACATAGGTAAGTTGGTAATCATGCCTTCTTCAAAGAATAGAAACACTACTAGCACTTCTTCAGTTAATTTTGCCACCAAATCTACTCCTACTATAGATAAAAGCAATGCCAACAGAAATGCAAGGGACTTGAATCTTGGCTCTAGGGAAAGGCATGTGAGAAAGTATTATGATCTCTTACAGCACATAGTAAAGCATTGGGATTCTAGTGCTAAAGAGTTCTACATGGTCTTGTAGAACTCGCATAGATGCTGACAAACAGATGGATGCCATGGATGCCAAACATGCTCGTTGAATTGTTTGTATTCTATTGTAGTGACCAGTTTTATCTAAAGATATTCTATCCTAGTTTTGTTGTTTTAGTTGGGTTAATTGTGGTGCTTGTAACGCCATCTCTTTTATAGGGAGGTGAAAATATTTAGCATGACAACATTAGGGTTTTTCTTTTAATGGTAGAATGTAAATGATTTGAGTATTTCAGTTTCCTTCCCATTTTATAATATCAATGTCTTTGTTTACTATGGTAAAACTACTTTATTCTTAGCTTTTCATTTGGATTTTATCTTCCTATGATAGAAAAAATCTTTACATTCATCTTCAACCGTATAAAAAATGGAAGATTTTTTTATTTGGATTTATCTCGTTTATAAGAAAAAAACCTTTAAGTTCTACTTTAACCATGTAAAGAGATGAAGAGGGGATTTTTCCCTTAGCAAATATGAAGTGATAGGTAGTAGGAACAAGCATAGAAAGACCCAAAAATATGCCTTGAGTGTGTAATGATGATTCTCCTTAATTCCTCAAAGATTCCAAAGAAGCCCACATGCTCCATCTTCCCTTATGAATTTTTTTTGAGCTTTTGTATGTGGATATTTCTATGTTCATAGGATGTGCAAAAAATTCAAGGCTTCAAGTGGATCATTCAAGATGGGAAAACAACATAGAAGAAGCTACACTTGTTTATATAATTGAAGGCAATTTTGTGTGAACGCCTAATTAGATCGTGAGGTTTCAATTGGAAAGTTTTGCAAGGGATCAGCAATCGAGGATGGGGCAAGAGATGGGATAGCTGCATGGTCTAGATTTTTCCACATGTGCAATCAGACCAGTCAACTTTTAATATGGTGCCTTTCGCACTATCCAGTCCACCATCAACCACTAAACTTGGTGGAATTTTTAGCACCGACATATAGGGAGAATTGATGCCCATCGCCATTAGTGGTAGGATAGTCTCCGCTACCGCAATGATGATCTCTCTAGCCAATCATGTACTAACCAGTGTGTTTTAATGATGTATTTTGGCTCAATGATGATATGTCACAACCAATGCCTTTTAATTATGACTTTTATCTACTATCTATGCTCTGAATTTTGTTATTTTCCTTCTTTACGTTTCCAATTTTTTTCTCTTATTTCTTGAATTTTTATCCACAAAGAGAGACCTCTTTCCACTATTTCCTCACACATGGCTCATTATTCCTTCCATCCCCATATAAGAAACTTTTTGAAACATAGTTATTATAGGATAGGCTCAAAACATAGTCACTAGGGAATGTGGAATACAAATATGGGGATATTTTCACATTAGGGTACTAAGATACTAGAATATAGGTGTAGAGACACTAAAATATGGTTACATTTATGTGGATATTGATTATGGTTTCAAACTTCAAGTATTTTCCTATCTATCTTTCTTTCTTTCTTTTTTGTTAAATAAGGGGTTGAAATCAAAAGTCTTGTACTAAAGTATGATAAGAATAGCATAGTTTTAAGACACATAGTTTTTGGAAGTAGTCTAAGAAAAACATGAATGAAACAAATACTAATTGAAAAAGAGTAGCATAAATTTCAAGTTGACTCTACTAGCCTAAACTTGGTCTTGATCCACTTATAGATCAAACACTAGGAACTTCAATAACACTTTTGCAAAAAAAGTAGACAAAAAAGAGCATGGATATTTTTATCTATTATTTCTCCATATGAGGAAGTCGGTGATTCTTTTTCCTCCTCATCCTATTGTGGGTTCAGTCCCCAGGAGTCATCCTTCTCATCCTTTGCATCCTCTTCATCCTCTGGCTCGTCCTTTGGATCCTCTCTAGGCTCTGCTAATTCCATCTTCCTATCAGCCTCTTCCTCTTCCAACTATTTGTTATCCACTACCTCTTTTTCTTCCTCCATTGGTTATTCTTCTTCCTCACTCACCTCTGAGTAGTCCTCACTTCCTAGACCCTCACTTTTTCATTCTATTTATATTGATATACTCAGCTCAAATTCTCTTGGGTTTCTATTTGCTAAACCATTTTTTAGCAATAGAGTATAGTGAGGCAGTGTGTTGTTTCAAGCAACCTAGTCTTGTTGAACTTTTGGAACTTCTATCCTTCCTTCCTCCAAATGTATGTTTAAGATGGTTTCCCTTCAAACCCATCTTGGCTAAACCACCTAGTAAACTATTCCCTTCTTTGTAGATGTGATTAATTATAACCTGCTCAAATTTTTTAATCAAAGATAACACCACTTCCAAAAGAGAGTGCAATCACCAATTTGGAGTAGCCTTGGATCTTACAGCATTTATCACAATAGTTGAGTCCCCTTCAATTTCCATTTTTGTTAACTTTAATTTTAAGTATAGGGATATTCCTACTAGTAAATCATTGAATTCCACCATATTATTGGTATCCTAATCTAGCGGTATTGTTAACCTCTCTATAGGATCTCCATTGCTAGAGTGAATAATTCATCCAGCACCCAATGGGTCAGGGTTTCCTCTAGAGGCCCCATCAAAGTTTAACTTGTACCAACCACTGCTAGAAGAGACCATCTACAACTTTCTCTATTCCTAAAGCTTTATTTCCCTCCTTTACGTATAACCTAAGGAACAATTATTCTTAACCAATTCTTAAACATAAGATCATCCCATCTAGTGTAAAACTTTAAGGAAGACCATTGAACTGAGATTCATGAGTTCATTATGATTTTAGACATGCTGATTTTTTATGAAATAACACATTTTTAATAAAATATGTTGATTTAAGCCTTGAGAGGTTCCATTTGAAGGAATTAATTACAAATGGTTATCCCAAAGCCTCTTAGATAAAAAAAAAACATTGATATAACATCTATACTCCTCATCTGTACCTACAATGGAGTCTCCTTCGTACCTATTAAAGTGATGACAAAAAATCACTTCGACTTTATCTTTTGGTAGATCAAATGAATCCATTTGATAAACATATCTATGTAGTAAGGTACTATTGAGAAAAATCTTTCCAATGATTATAATTTTAATATATATTAAGTTTATTATGACTTTGTATTTTTAGTTTTACTAAACATAGATATTTCACTGCATGTCTACCTCTATGTTTGATGCTTATGGAAAAATAGTAAATGAGAGATAAATTTCTAAAAAATATCTATGCCCTAGGTATTGAAGTTCTCTTTCTATCAAAAAAAAATGAAATTGGACAAATACACAACAAGTTATAAGCTATATAGTCAAGGTATGTCAAAATTACGGCTTAGTCTATTTAAAATATTAATAAAATATGAAATAATAATGATAATGACATAAAACCAATTGCATTCCCTCCATATGGATGATAAAAAAACTAAATTTGAAAGAATCACATTGATATCTATTTTAGAAAAAAAGCTATGCTCTATGAAAATAATGTAACTCTTAGAAAATGACATTTTCATAAACATACCAGTTTTCGTGGGAGAAAGAAAAAACTATTCAAATCAATTCAAAAATAAAAATAAAAAATATATTTATAAAATAGATATAAAATTCTAAAAGACTCTAATTTACTTTATCTTCTTATCTTAAAGGGTTTAACGAGAATATACATTTAAATATGAAAAAAAAATTCAAAATGTAGTGTTCGATGTTTGTTCAAACAAAAAAGTGTAACCCACCATTGTGGGTTCACCCTTCTACTACTACTACTTCTATTTTATTTAATAATGAAACTATTCCCATTCCTTTGTCTTGGAATATTCTTCTATTTCTTTCCTTCCACAATTCTCAAATAAGGATTAAGGGTGATGTAATCCAAAAGCTTCCACATAGACTCTCTTGGTTTATTAGTGGTCATGATTGAAAAAGGGACAAAACATCATTTGGTAATGCAAAAAGCCACCCTAATTTGGCACACAAGCACTGTCAGCATTGAGATCAAAAAGGACATGTTAGTAATAGATGATTGGTATCCTCCTTTTTCATTTGGAAAAGGGGGGAAATTGATTTCCCTTGGAACCCAAACCTTTTGAACTTGTTCACAGTCAATATTTTTCCTTGAAGTGCTAACCAAGAAAAGACTCCTTTTGAAAAGTACACTTTTCTCTAGGATAACTAAATTGGCAGTTGAGATTTCATTTGATTCCCTTGATTGTAGATTATCTTGTACCCTTCCTTCATACTATATTTACCTGACTTAGCACCATTTTGGATGATTTCATTACTACCCGATTTAAGAATGAAAAACCTATCTTTCAGTATTTCATTTAGGTTATCCATGTCTTCGTGATGCAATCTTAGACTTTCCAATTGTTTTCATTTCCTCCTACCCTTAGGGTTAGGCTCTGGAATTGTAATGTAATCATTGACATATTTTCCTATCTTCAATCTCTTGTAAATGTGAAAAAAGAATTGATCAAGGCAGGCAACTTATCGCAATGTATTTTCTTAAGGTAACCACAATCCCAATAGTATCAATCTCATCTTTCTTATTCTAGAGGTGGGATTCCAATTAAATAGAAATCAAAATTAAAGGGAAATGGTCATAATTTATTAAAATTTTAATTATATAGATTATAAATAATTTAATATGCAATACAGATATATAATTTTATGCTATTATGTTTTTCCTTAAGTTAGTAGGGAGAGGGCCTTGATCTCATAACAACAACAAAAAACATTAAGAAGCAATATCAGAATCCCTACTCAAGTCCATTGTAGTTGACAGTAAGCCAGAAACCCCCACACACAAAATTAATCAAAAACTAAAATAGTCACCTTCAAATAGTTCCTAACGCTACTACTACCAACCATAATAAGTATCTGAGTTAACATCATCAGGTATATTAAAGAGTTAATGTTTCTCCAGCCACTACTGAAACTACCAAAATGTAACTTTGAAATGTTCTAATAGTTCATGAGATAGAAACTATGTTGTGGAATCCAAAATAACAAACCTAAGTTTAAAAATATCAGATAACCTAAACAAAGCATCAAAACCACAAAAAAAAGACTACGAACATTTACTTTCATTATCCCTAGAAATTCTATCCTAGTCTTTAAAAAGACTCTTGAGAAGGCTTTGTCAATCTACAGTATCCTCCTTATGTTTTTCTTCCTCACTAGTATGGCTATCTTCCTCTTCTTCATCACTTTCTTAAGCCTATTCTCCCTAGTGACAATACCAAACAAAGCCTTTTTCATAATCCCATCAACCACTCTACGAAGGGAGAAAATTGGCATCATTGAATTGATCTTTATTATGCAATGATGTAGTAGCAGAACTTTCAAGTGAAGCAACTCTTTTTTACAAATCATCAATTTGACTTTGGATATTATAAGTAACACCTTTCTCTTCCAAAATAGGGGAAGGTGGTATATTCTCTAGGGGATCATTACCAGTATGAACAGGGGAATTACACACCATATTAACCGTGTCCTCTAGCTCATTCAAGTTCACAGTTATCTCCACAAATCTTTCTTTTTTCTCCTCCTCAAGTTCTTTAGCATCAAGAGTGTAATCCTTATCTTCACTATTCTCAATAGAATCTTCTTCCTCATATGGCTCATACTCCATGTCCATCTCAGGAACCACTTCCTCCTCTATCTATTTACCCTTGTATTCCTAATTGCAAAGATGAGAAGACCTCCTTTCCCCTCAACTTCCTTCATGCTTAGGTTCCTCCTTTTTTTATGTATCCTCATTCTTTTCCTCTTCATTATTAAAGTCAAAAAAAGGGCCCATCATTTTCACCTTTTTATTGGTATTTTTGGAATTTAAAGAGGAGGGTTTGGTGGCAACATCTTTCCTTTTCCGAGGAGTAATATCAAGGCATTTTCAATGGGAATTTCCTCATCAATATATTTAGGGTTTTTAATATTATTTTTCCTAGAAGTTTTATCCTTTTTCCCACTAGGGTTGGATTTATCAGGGAGAGGGAAACAAGCTCAATTTTAATTGTAATTTTGGTTGGCTTCACAATGTGTTTTTTTTCTTGTTGAGAATAGGATAGAAGGAAGATTCTAAATGGGGATTTGTCAAATTCACAATGATAAAGGGCATACATTACTCCCTAGTTGAGTGGAGGAGATTCATATTTCCCAATGCTACTAGTGAGGGAGGAATAAAGCAATAAGGGTGTTGGTTAACAGATTTGTCCTTGCATAAATTCTTATAATTAAAATGACTCGTGTGCCCTATGCGAAGAACAAATTGAACTACAGTTGGAAGGACCTTAATTAGTTCAACCTCTTCTTGAAGGTGTAGCTACCTTTAAGGTCTTTAATGAATTAATTATATAAAATTAAATAAAGACACTCTTTAACTAGAAAGCCTAAATGTCTTTTCCACATTCATCCATAACCATTAAATGAACATAGACATATTTTTCCACATTTAAAACAAAATTCACAGATTTTTCCAATGACCAAATAACTGATTAAACAATTTCATACATTCACTCCAACTTTCTACATGAACATAATTGAAAAAAATAAATACTATAAATATTGCACACCATAAAAAAATTCCAACAGTGATTTAATAAGGATTCACAAATACACAGATTCTGTAAAAGCAGCAGATGTTCATCTATTTACAAATAAAAGTTTTCTTCAGAAAAAATATATCACACTAAAATTTGATAGCCTTTGTATGTTCTTACTATAATTCTAATTAATTCAATTTTGAAACCTTTCAAATTCAATCAAGAACATACTTATAGCCACTAGGATAGATAGTTTTTAGAACCAGAGTTAAACATACTCCCGCAGGGAGTAAACAGTTTTGCCAAAATAAATGAACTAAGCGGATGAAGTGAAAGAAATAAAAGATATTAAATCTATTTGATTTCACTCCTGAAATCATGGTGCATGATCAAGGTTGAGGTACGTTATTATAATCCTTTTCCTGGTTTAAAGTAGATGACACAGCGTGATTTTTCTACCATTCCACTTGTTCTGCAGAAAAGGTGACGATTACATAGTGATAAGGCAGTCCAATGTGCACAATTCTATGTCTTGAAACCTCTTTATCATTATTTATCTGATCCACCTTATTTTCATGAGTTTATAAGTGGTTAAAACACACGGTAACCATGGCCTCAATCCTAGCTAGTTGTGAGAAGTCATCAGTGGTTAAATCATTGATCTCCTTAATGACTGTGATTGTATCCTTGAAAGCTTTCACCATCTCATGAGTGTCTTCATCTGATTTTCCATCCTCTTTCAAGAAATGAATATTTATGTATTTCAAATCTTTTTGTATAGTTTTGATTAATCCCATAAGTTCCTTCAATAGTTTAGTTGATTCCTCATGGCCTTGTTTAACGACAAAGTTGTGTCATTCAATCTTTTTCTTAGAGACATAGAATCTTATTATCCAAGCCCTCCATAGGTTTTTCCCTTAAAATTTTCATAACACCATACTTTTGACCTTCATTCATCTATACCACCACCACATTCCATTTGGTTGTCTCTTCTTTCCACATATTAACTTCAACCTCTTGTTTTTTAGTCACTTCCTTCGCTTTAGAATGAACTTTGACTAAATCAACAATATAATTAGTACCTTGTTGAGCAATCAAGTCAACCTATTCATGATAGACATCCACTATCATCTTATGTATTTGGACTTTCTTGAGGAGCTTCTAGCTTGCTAGTGACTTTGGATCAAAAGCTTGTAAAGTTTGAGCAAGTGGTGAAGGACTTGGATTTTGTATTGCATGGATATATTCGGCCATATGTCTCAAGCTTGTTTTGAGTTCTTTCATGTCTCTTTCATCCTTCCAGGTTCTGGAAATTATTCATTTGGTTGATAATTCCATATTCTTGACAACACCTACCCTAGAGGCAAGTCCCATATTCACTTTTTCTACAACAAAATCTATGGTTAAAGCATTCTCTACATCCTTTTCTATGATCAGTCTAGCTATCTCAGCTACCCAATGACATGCATCTTCATCCACATACATCATGGTCTTATTTTTAAGCATTTTTGGCTTACTAGATCTGCCTAGGCCCTTACCATATATTGGGTACTGAAATAGGTACAAAAATATGTTTCTTATTAACTAAGGCCTCCAACCATTTGGGTGTGGCTATTTTGGCTTTTGGTGGAGGTATCTAAAAATTACTCTATTCTGTAAGAATCAAAGCATCAAACGAAGCTATATTTCCCTCTATTTTCTTTTCCTTCATATTCTATTATGTAGCTTAAACCTTTGGCATATGGGTGTCCATGTCCTTTACTACCTCTTTGGAAGGGTCTAGGTCTACCACCTCCAGGTTCTTTTAATTCTTCTCACTTTTCCTCTTGTTTGTAGAGTGAGTAACTTGAGTAAAGGATGGACCCTATTTTCCTATTTTGAGCTTCTTTTTTTGAAGGGTTTATACTTTTAACAAAACACTATGTACCTATAATATCAACAAATTTATTTAAAAAAATAGAAGTGGGTTGTGGAACAATATTTTGGGAGAGGTTGAGTTATCTTGGGGTTTGAGTTTAGGGGCCTTTTCATCTCAACAACTTTGAAGCCACCTCTCTCTTCTTCTTATTATGTTAAACATCTATACTGAATATCATCATTTTCTTTCTTGTCCCAATTAATTTCTATAAGAGGTTTTCTTTGAACATTCTCAACAAATACATAATCCATAATATCTTCATTCTCTTCTTCATTGACCCCTATGGTATTCATATTTAGGTTCGTTGAGACAATTTGGCCTAAAGTGAATTTGAACAATAATAATTTTCTTACTGCAAATTCATCCACACAATTCTACCATTAGTCCTTGAGTTGAGGTTCATGATGCAATCCATCTTCTATGTTTAAGTGCTCACTAGCAAAACTTGTGCTATCAAAGTTTGGCATGGCAATATATAGCAGAAGGTTTAGTTTATTGAACTCCAGTTCCATATTTAGGGCATTTTTCACTCTTTTGTTACTATAGTGGCCTAGTTCAATAGGGAATTTAACCCTAGTTTCACCCTTTTTGTCCAACTTCTTATGTCCATGAGCCAATTGTCTACTCACTTCTATTAATATATGGCTATCAAGGGCATATCTGGGTAGCTTATAAGGTTTGTCTCCAAATCCTCCAACTCTAAGGTAAGTGAATCTTGTGAACTATATGAATTAGCATCCATATATACTAACTAATTGAATAGCTTCATTTCAAATTCTTTCATTCACATTGCCTTGAAGTTCAAAGACCAATTCCCCTTGGAAAACATCATTTACTCTCATGAAGTTCTATGCATACCTTTGCTTCTGAAGGTGAGGGTAAAATTCATATATCTTCATGCCTACCTACCATGGTTTCTTATGTAATCCATTCCACTCCCTTGAACATGCCATCATATAGAAGAGATAGTCTGACATGTAGAAACTTTTATATCTAAAAAAATTTGACAACCTTTCATGCAATCTGTCTGATATGATTTGTGACCAATCTAAATCTATTTCCACCCAGCAATACTTGGATGCAAAAATACATCCAGTCTTCCCAATAGAAAGCATTGGAATTTCCTTTAACTCAGTTCAGGAGGGTTACAATATCTCTTACACTAGATTTAAAATTCTCCCTATTTAGAGGCTTGGGTAATCTTGAACCTCCTTTTTGTTCTTTCAACAACCAATTATGAGTAATGACACTCTTGTAAATAGCCTTTTCTTAGAAAAAATAGAATATACCATGCTAATTGTCCATTCTTCATATGGCTCCTTCTCTGGTGTACCCATGACTATCATAATTGTCTCCTTATTGATATTAACTAATGGGTTCCCATCTATTTTCAAAATGCACCTCTTCTCAGCATTATATATATATTCATACACTCCATGACCAACTTAGGGAAAGGTGCAACTATATGGAAAGTCACTTCTTCAACCAACCCACTTTGTACAATCTTTTCTATCATTGAATTTGGAGCTGGGTTCTTATCTTTCTCTAGGAAATCTCCTAGTACATCTTCAACTAGGGTAGTATCATCAAATTTAGGGAGAACACTGAGAAGGCATGAATTCTGACCAGGGTTTGGGAGCATAGGCCTCATAATGAATATAGAACAAAACCTTTGAAATAACTTTAAAAATAGAAGAAACACACACAGGTAGCTAATCTACTTTTGTTTTCAACTTTGTAAATAACTACCATCAACAATGGAAGAGGATTCTTCAAAGCCTCACTTTTTGTTCCCATCAAATTCCTGCAACTCCCTTGAAAATAAAGCCCCAATTTACCTTAGTCTTCGTGGCTTCACTTTGGCTTTAAAAATTTTCTAAATTAAGAAAATAATCATTGAATTTACTTATAATGTAAGAAGGATCTTGGCCAAGATTTGTGCGTTGTGAAAACTTAATAATCATGATGTGAATTAATTACTGATTTGACATTAGCTGCCAACTTATTAATTTCTAGTCATTTCAGCATGAAGGATTTTGTACTCATGATTTCTTTCTATTCATAAAAATTTAAATTTAAATACCTATCACATCATCACATGCACCAAATACCTTTTTAATTCTCCTTCAATATCATACTGTCATTCTTGATGAGGTGAACCTTGAACCTTGAAACATTCAACCATTAAGGTTCAATGGTTCAAGTTCAATGAATAAAACACTTGACACATCAAATGCACTGTCGATCTAGACACGCTATGACTCAATAAGATGAAAACATAAGGCTGATTCAACAATGAACCTGGAACCATTGAGAATTCAGTGGTTCAAGTTCAATGGACCGGAAGAAGAGACCAACTTGCTAACTATGCTTAGAAAGGGAGGGGTGCGATTGGGGGATTTGAACTTGAAAAGGTTTAACTTGAGAGTTTCAATGGGGCTAAGATAATGAAGGAAAAAAAAGGATAAAGGTTGAGGCCAAGAAATATACAATAACAAATCAAGTATTTTGGATAAAATTGGGAATATAAACACAAGAAAAAATGCAGGGGTAACATTGGCTTTGATTGGGGACCAGGACTTTCAAGGACTAGGCAATTAACCTAGAATATTTGGTTGTGTAGAAGAAAGAGTCAACTTACAAGATTGGAATAAAAAACCTAAACTAAAACACAACAAAAACATGTATGTACAAGAAATAGGGGACCCTCGCTTATAATTGGTAGAGCTTCAAATCCTACACATTCTAGGATAGGGTTAGGATTGTTCCATCTGGGTATTCCATCTTAAATGACTTTGGCCCTAGGACCTAATTGGTCACAAATGGTCCCTTCCATAGAGATTCAAATTTTTGTGAGCTCCTTTGGTTTCTCTCCTCCTGTCCCACAATAGAACTTGATCTCCGATCAAAAATTTTCTAGGTCTTGCCTTGCGATCAAAAATATTTTTCACCAGATCCTAGTGGGATATTATATGATCAACCAACTAATTCCTTTCTTCCTCATTTTTAGTCAAATACATAATTCTCTTTTCTAGTGAACTTTGAAATGAATTTTCGTCAATTACCTTCTTCAACTTTATAGTGGCTAACTCCAGACGAAGTGATAGTTGAGATTCTACTCCATACACCAATTCAAGAGGTGTCATGTTGATGGTTCTTTTTGGTGAGGTTATATCCACACATAACGCTTCATAAAGTCTTTTATGTCATTATCTAGCATTATTGTTCACTAATTTCCTCATGATGGGAATCACGTTTTTATTGTTGGACTCTCCCTGACCATTTCCTTGAGAATAATAGTTAGAAGAATGTACTAGGGAGATACCATTATCATAATAAAATAGGCTCAACTCTTCAGATGAAAAATTGGTTTCATTATGAGTCACTATCCCATGGAGCACACCAAACCTAACAAGAAAATTTTCTTTGATAAAACTACAGACCACTTCAGACGGTGTCTTCTTCATAAAAGAATCTTCCACCTATTTAGTGAAATAGTTGGTTGTAGTGAGTATATACACTTTATGGTTGGTTAAAGGGGCCTATAAATTCTAAACCCCATTGCCTAAATAGTTCTTCTATCACCACTAGTCTTAATGGTAAGGATTCTATTTGAGGTTTTCCTAAAAATAATTTGCACTTCTCAGAATCAACCACCTACTTATAAGCATCCTTATACATACCTAGCTAGTAATAACTGTTCTCAAGATTTTAAATGCAATAATAGTGGATGAGTAGTGGCCTCTACAAGCCTCATTATGAAAGGAATTTAGCATATTTTCTTGCTAGCCTCTATCAAAAAACCTTAGAAAAGATTTGTCTAACCCTTTTTGTATAATAGATTATCCACTATCACATATTTTGTTTCCTTTAATTGTAAGCTTCTCTTCTCTCTAGAAGAGAGACATTCTGGAAATTCACCATAGGTCAAATAATGTGCTACTTCGGTAGACCAAGGATCTTGGAGGCTTACCAAAATAATTTGTGGTAGTTCTTCTTCTTGTTCTTTATTTTATGCCATTAACTAACATAAACCCTACCCCTACACTAGTTTTATGGGTTGAATATCCAGATCAAACTCCTAAATCCTATACATCCATGATGCTTGCTTGTTCATCCCTACTTCCTGCTATGTCAAAATACTCTTCACGATAGCATTAGGCACAAAAACAAAATAATATGAATGTATTATGTAATATCTGAAATGCTTTACTACTTTTACCATGGAAAAGGCTTTCTTTTCAGTTAACGAGTAATACAATTAATTGATGAACTACAACTGATTGAATACCTAAATGAATTGAAGATCAATGATTAGAGAACACTGACTTACTAAAATGATATGTAAGATAATTAAATCAGTCATTATGTTGTCATTGATGTCAACTAGTTTTGACAGTGCTTATCATGTTGGTTGCAAACATCTAAACATCTCTAAAGGAGATAAAAGATGAAGAACTGATATATCTACATGGACAAAGATGGATATGATAGATGAGGATAAGGAATACTTTGGGTAACTTATTAATGAGTCTATGACTTCATATTGTTGACTTGATTATATTGCATTAATCTTTTATGAAGGAGGAAGCAAAAATGTACAAGGCAATGTGGTCGGTAAATGAAGCACTTCAGTATGCACCGAGCCAATGTAGTGTATACCGAGTGATAGTATTAACCAAGCTTGTGTTCACTGACGCATTTCTTTGTTAACCGAGTATGGATGAAAGTATTAAATGCTTCAGTTTAGCCGATAGAAATTGATGACCTGGAAATTGTTATGATTTCAAGATTAAGGATAAAATTTGTTATGATATCCACAACCGACAAAATTTGGAGAAGATCTAAAGCATGGAATTGAAATAGGTTATTGACACATCTTTCAAGGAAGGTTTAAGAGGCAAAATCAACAAAGGAGAATAAGTGGCAAAATCTGATGGATGATATGAAAATGGTTTATCTTTCTATATAAGAGATGTGAGTTTCTTTATTGGAACATGCCAGAAGAAAGAAGACTGCAAAGATTTCATGTGAATGCAGTTTCATGCATTCCTGATCAGACTGGTTGAAGAAGAACCAAACTGTAGAACATTACCGAGCATCATAAAGCTATTACCGAGTAAAATTAAGTTGAGGAAGTGAATTGATATATTGATCAAAGGATTTGTAAGGGCTTAGAATAGATCTGAACATCTACAAATTGAGTTGTATTGTAATTAGATCAACTACTGTTTCAATTTAACCATTGATACAAAAAAATCTCTTAACCGAGTGGACTTAACCGTCTTATGTTATTCCCCTATGTCATTCAAGGAATGTACATTGTTATCTAATTGACCCCATAGTGAATGTTGGTCAAAAGATATTGTTATTCTTAAATCCTCTAACAAGGTCACACCTAACAGTGTGTTTGTAACTTTTAATAGGGTTGGCTCTTCATCGAGCTCACTTCAGAAGAGTGAAAATTATTTTGGGTTACCGGTCCCAAGTGGTTTTTTCCTTAACAAGGTTTCCATGTTAAATCATTGTGTAATGTGTTTCTATGATGATTTTTTTATTGTCATACTTTACATACATCATATTTGATTTGGTCTAATTACAGTGAATTAGTTTATTGGTAATAGATAAAAGGCACAGATAGTTTAGTAATTTATGTTACCGAGTTGTAGAATTTGTTGAAATTATTTAAAGTGTTACATCTTTGTATTTGGGACTGTAGGATAACTGATGTAACTAATTCACCCCCCTCTCACTTATTCTAACAATTGGTATCAGAGAAGTGTTGCTTGGAACAAAGTTCAAGGACTTTAGTAGAGAGACTACAAGATGTATAAGAGGGAAGTGTCAAAGCTGAATAAGGACAACTTTACTATATGGAAAAGTCGAATGAAACTTTACATATCCAAAATTGGAGATTCTACCTTACATCTACTTGAAAATGGCTGCTTACAACCACCATCTAGACCTTTGACTCTTGATCAGTTGAGAGACCGACAAGAACACAACTATACTATGATAGAGATTGATGTTGCTATATCTGATGCTGAATTTGAGGATGTTAAGAATTGCACTACTGCAAAGGAAATGCGGGATAAGCTTTCTCTAGTTTATGGTGGTGATGTTAATGTCAAGAGAGTCAGAGTTGAAAGCCTAAGAGGCAGGTTTGACGATATGAAAATGAAGGAAGGAGAAAACATAGTACAATATACAAACTGAATAAAGGAGCTAGTCAATTCTATCAGAGGATCTGGTGGTGTCATTGATGAAGATACAATGGTAAGTAAAATTCTAAGAACCTTGTTTCCTTCTTATGCAATCAGAATATATTCTATACATGAAATGAGGTATGGGCCTGGTAATGCTCTTACTCTTAATAGTCTGATCGGTAAGCTAACAACTTTTGAGTTGAACAATTTTGATAATAGTGTTTTACCATCTGTTGAGTCTTCTTTCATGTCTTCTTTGAAGATCAGTAAGTCTAGCAGTAGACATAATATAAGGAATGATAGTGATTTAATACTGATGATGAGCTTGATGAAATTGAAGCTCTCGTGGATTGCAGATTGCATAAAGGTAAAGATAGATATAAGGGTAAATTAACCTTAGCATGTTTTAACTATAAAGAAGTTGGCCATATTGCTGCTAGATGCCCGAATAGGAAAGAGGAAGATAGAAACAAAGATCGATCTAGTGAAGGAAGCTATGGAAGGAGAAACAACAGAAGTTACCGACACTACAACAAAGACAACCAAGATCACAAAGATAAGGACAAAAAGGTATGTTACTTTGCTAAAGAGAATGATACTGATAACGACACAGATGATGATGTTGAAGTAGTATTTGTTGCGATGAAGGATGATTCTGAGGAAGAAGAAAGGTATGTAGAAACAACACTCATTTCTAAAGTTAGTAAAAATGATACATGGATCATTGATAGTGGTTGTACACATCACATGACTGGTGATGAAGAAAAGTTTGATCATCTTGAGCATTATAATGGAGGATTAGTAAAAATGGATAACGATACACCATGTATGGTTAGTGGAAAAGGATCTTTATTGATAAATGATAAAACCAAATGTGATAATGCTTATTGGGTAAAAGGACTAAATTAAAATTTGCTAAGTGTGGCACAGCTTAACAACTTAGGTCACTGAGTAGCTTTTGAAAGCAAGAAGGTAAAGATATTTGATGAAATTGGAAAGCTTGTTGGAACAGGAGGACAATCTAAAGGTAACTTATTTTATCTTGACAATGCTGAGACTTCTTGTTTACTGGTAAAAAATGAGGATGCATGGTTATGGCATAAAAGGTTATGTCATGTAAATTTTGATAACATCATTAAGATCAGTAGAAAGAAAAAAGTTAGAGGATTTCCTAGCCTAACAAAGTCTGATCATGTTATGTGTCATGAATGTCAAAAGGGGAAAATGACAAAATCTAGTTTTAAGAGTAAAAACCATTCAACAAAAAGAATCTTGGAGTTAGTTCATGAAGACCTATGTGGTCCCATGAGAACTCAAAGCTTCTATGGAGATAGAGACTTTATTATGTTTGTTGATGATTACACTAGATTCATGACTGCCATGTTTTTAAAAGAGAAATATGAGGCATTTAAAATGTTTAAATGGTACAAAGAAAAAGTAGAAAAAGAAACCAAGAAAAAACTAAAATTATTGAGGTCTAATAGAGGTGGTGATTTTATTTTTGATGAATTCACTAACTATTGTAATCAACATGGCATAAAAAGATAGGTTTCTGCACCTAGAACACCGTAGCAGAATGGGATTGCTGAAAGGAGAAATAGATCAGTTGTTGATTGTGCAAGGACACTAATGATAGAAAAGAATGTTGCACAAGTATACTGGAGAGAGGTAGTTAGCACAACTGTATATGTTCTGAACCGAGTACAATTGAAGAAAGACATAAACAAAACACCCTACGAGTTATGGTTTGGTTACATGCCGAGTGTAAGTTACTTCAAAATTTTTGGTAGTAAATGTTTTATTCTAAAAGATGATAGGAATGGGAAGATTGACTCTAAAGGGGATGAGGGAATATTTCTTGGATATTCTACTAAAAGTAAAGCTTACAAGTGTCTGAATAAGGTTTCTAATAAAATGATTGAAAGTGCTAATGTCAGAGTTGATGAATTTGTTGATAAAAATGGTGAAGAAAGAAATAACAAGATAGAAGACTATGGTAGATTTGTTTATGTTGAACATCCAGAGTACCTACCAAAGCCACAGGCTGAGTTGATCGAGCATCAGCAAAGGGAAATCAAGGAACAACAAAGGGAAACCAAGGAATGGGTAGAAGCTATTGAGCAAGGAAATGAACCTAAATAAAGTGAATTTTAAAGAAGAGATCAAGTGCTAGTGATATTTGTCAGAAGGCATCATCCTAAGAACCAAACCATTGGAGATAGGAAAGCTGGAATACTCACAAGAAGTAAGTTAAGACAAAATGTATGTTTAGTTTGTGAGTTTGAACTAAAAAATGTCAAGGTTGCACTTGAGAATGATGAATGGATAAATGCTATGAATGAAGAGATAGAAAAAATTGAGAAAAACAAGACATGGACCTTAGTACCTAGGCCAAAAGATAAAATGTCATCGGTACTAAATGGATTTTTTGTAATAAGCTAATAAAAATGGAGAGGTTACAAGAAATAATGCTAGACTTGTTTGCAAGGGATATGCACAAGAAGAAGGTATTGATTATGGTGAAACTTTTGCACCTATTGCTAGACTAGAAGGAGTCTGCATGTTACTTTCATATGCTGCACATAATAAATTTATAGTCTATCAAATGAATGTTAATTATGCTTTTCCGAATGGAATACTAGAAGAGGAGGTCTACATAGAACAACTAGAAAGGTTTGTTGATCCGAATCAGAATGACATGGTATGTTGACTACAGAAAGATTTATATGGTTTAAAGAAAGCACCAAGAGCCTGATATGAAAGGTTAGATATTTAGCTTTTAAGTATTGGTTTTGTAAGAACTAGTGAAAACAACAATTTATGCATGAAAGGAAGATCTGATGATACTATTTTAATTGCTGAAATATTTGGGGATGATATAATATTTGGAGGACAAGATCACATATGTAAATCATTTGCTGATGAGATGAGAAATGAATTTGAAATTTCTATGTTTGGAGAGATTAAATTCTTTCTAGGTTTGCAATTTATTCAGTAGAATGATGGAATTTTCATCGCACAATCAAAGTACATAAAGGAAGTATTGAGAACATTTGGCATAGATTATGCTAAATTAGTTGGAACGCCGATGGTCACAAGCTGAAAATTAACAAAAGATGATGAATCTACAGAGGTAAACCAAACATTGTACCGATCTATGATTGGTAAAATTATGTATGTAGTACACAGTAGGCTTGATATTGCACATGCAGTAGGGATCGTTGCTAGATTTTTTTCCAATCCAAAGGATTCACATATGGTTGCAGTGAAAAGAATCTTGAGATACCTAAAGAAAATAGAGGAATATGGCTTATGGTATCCTAAGGAAGGAAAATTTGAACTAAGAGTCTACACCAATGCAGATTAGGCTCGAAATATAGATGATAGAAAGAGCATAACCGGAGGAGCATTTTTCTTTGGTGAAAGACTTGTTACTTGGACAAGTAAGAAACATCCTTGTATTTATCAGTCTACTGTCGAAGCAAAGTATGTTGGTTCTGCTACAAACTATTCAAACATTTCTTATATATCAAACAAGTGTTGAAAGGGATGAATGAGGTAATCATTGAGCCAATTATTATATATTGTGACAACACTAGTGCAATAAATATTTCTAAGAATTGTGTGATGCATTCAAAGACAAAGCATATTTCTATTAAGTATCACTACTTAAGAGAACAAGTACAAGAGAAGCAAGTCAAATTGGAATATGTCACATCAAAGGAGAAACTTGATGATTTTTTACCAAGCCTCTATCAAAGGAAACTTTTGAATACTTGAGGACTAGACTTGGGGTCCATCCCCTATCTACCGATCACTAATGTGATCTGGAGGTTGCATCATCCTATTCTTATCAAAATATTATTCATGTTGATGCAACATAGCTCACACTTTGGATAATGTCTAAGGTTGTGAAAGATTTGAGGAGCTAGAACAGATATTTATCAGTATACAGAGATACATTGTCTACACCAAACAACGGAGAGTTACTTGGCTATTGCAGAGCTATATGTTTTATGTTTTTCTTTGGAATTGTTCTCAAAGGGAGATATAAACAATATGAGAGATAGAACAGTAATAATCTATCTAAGGGAGAGATAATCTGAGAAAGTCAAGGAGAGTTTTGAAGATTTGTTGTTGAGAACAGAAGGAATCTAAGAGCTACAAAGATCAAATCTGCAGAGGAAAGTCTGCAATTGTAATGTTGTTATGTAAGTGATTAAACATATCTATATCAAGCTAGGGAGAGCTTATCAAGCTCTAATATTTACTTACATAGTTGTAGAATACATGTTTGGTATGTGCATGGCATATTTCATATTGCTTGTGTTGCCATCAATGCCAAAGGGAGAGATTGATGAACTACAACTGATTGAATACCTGAATGACTTGAAGATCAGTGATTAGAGATCATAGAGTTACTGAAATGATATGTAAGATAATTAAATCAGTCATTATGTTGTCATTGATGTCAACTAGTTTTGATAGTACTTATCATGTTGGTTGCAAACATCTAAACATCTGTAAAGGAGAGAAAAGATGAAGAACTGAGATATCTACATTGATAAAGATGGATATGACAGATGAGGATAAGGAATACTTTGGATAAATTTTTGATGAGTCTATGACTTCATATTGTTAACTTGATTATGTTGCATTAATCTATTATGAAGGAGGAAGCAAAAATGTACAAGGCAATGTGGTCGGTAAATGAAGTACTTCAGTATACACCGACCTAGTGTAGTGTATACCAAGCAACACTATTAACTGAGCTTGTGTTTGCCAATGCATTTCTTTGTTAACCGAGTATGGATGAAAGTATTAAATGCTTAAGTTTAGCCAACAAAAATTGATGAGCTAGAAATTGTTATGATTTTGAGATTAAGGATAAAGTTTTTTATGAGATCCACGATTGACAAAATTTGGAGAAGATCTAAAGGATGGAATTGAAATGGGTTATTGACACATCTTCTAAGGAAGGTTTAAGAGGCAAAATCAATGAAGGAGAATAAGAGGCAAAATATGATGGATGATATGAAAATGGTTTATTTGTCTATATAAGAGATAGGAGTTTCTTTATTAGAACATGCCAGAAGAAAGAAGACTGGAGAGATTTTGTGTGAATACAGTTTCATGCATTAGACTGGTTGAAGAAGAACCAAACTGCAAAACATTACCGAGCGTCAGAAAGCTATTATCGAGTAAAAGTAAGTTGAGGAAGTGAATTGATATATTGATCAGAGGATTTGTAAGGGCTTAGAATAGATCTGAACATCTACAAATTGAGTTGTATTGTAATCAGATCAACTACTATTTCAATTTAACCATTGATATAGAAAATTCTCTTAACCGAGTGGACTTAACCGTCTTATGTTATGCCCCTGTGTCATTCAAGAAATGTACATTGTTATCTAATTGACCCCATAGTGAATGTTGGTCGAAAGATAACTGTTAGTCTTAAATTCTCTAACAAGGTCACACCTAACAGTGTGTTTGTAACATTTAACAGGGTTGGCTCTTCACCGAGCTCACTTCAGAAGAGTGAAAATTATTTTGGGTTACCGATCCCAGGTGGTTTTTCTCTTAACAATGTTTCCACGTTAGATCATTGTGTTATGTGTTTCTATGATGATTATTTTAATATCATACTTGACATACTCCATATTTGATTTGGTCGGTAATTACAGTGAATTAGTTTACTGGTAATCAGTAAAAAGCACATACAGTTTAGTAATTTATGTTACCAAGTTGTAGAATTTGTTGAAATTGGTTAAAGTGTTACATCTTTGTTTTTGGGACTGTAGGAGAATTGATCTAACTGATTCACCCCCCTCTCATTTATTCTAACATTAATTCTTTTTCAGGGGAATGCTCATGAAAGAAATGGGTACTTCTCCATTTTCTTCATTTGTCTACCAGAGGAATCCTAACATAATGTGCTTCGAAGCATAACAATACATGATGAAGTCTTTATTATAGTAAGGTTTTATCAAAGTGGGGGCCTAAGTGATAGCCTCTTTGACCAAATTAAAATCCTTCAATGCTTCCTCACCTCATTTGAAGATATTTTTTTCACTCATTAGTCCAACTATGTATTTCATGGTCTCAATAATATCAGGGAATAATCTCCTTACGAAATTAACCTGACCAAAGAAAGACTTTACACCACTCCTATTTGATGGTAAGCTCAAATGTTGGATGGCCTTCAATCTTTTGGGGTCTATTTTTATCCCTTCTTTTGAAACTAGATGCCTTGATATTTTTCCCTCTATTACATAGGAAATAGGCTTCTTTAAATTAAGTGATATCTCATGGTCCCTACATCTCTATAGTACTGATTTTAGATCTCTTAAATGGTTTCTCCTCCTTTTGGAAAAGACATTTAAGTCATCAAGGTATATAACAATTATTTTAGTTTTTAGGTCTCCAAAAGAGAAATTCATTGCACATTGGAATGTGGTGCCTACACAGATCAGTCCAAAAGGCATTGGATTATATGCTAATATAACCCAAGGTGTCATGAAAGAAGTCTTTTTCTGGTTCTCTTCTACCATACTGATCTAATTGTAGCTCAAAAATTTGTCTAGCATGGACACCATCTCTAATCAAGCTACCATTTGCAGACTGTGATCCATGACCAGTAGACTAGGATAGTTGTCTTTCATAATGGCCTGGTTCAAGTTCCTAAAATCCACATAGATGAATATTTATTCATTCTTCTTTCTGACTGGTACAATATTTACAATCTAGGTGGAGTGGTGTATCAAATAGATTATGTGAGCCTTCAACATCTTTTTAACCTCTCTAAAGATGGTATCTTGTACCTTGGGATTGTAATTCCTTATTTATTGTTGAAATGGAATCGCTTAAGGATTTTCAACCTCTCTAAAGATGTCATTTTCTACCTTAGGATTGTAATTCCTTAATTTTTGTCGAAATGGAATCGCTTTGAGCTTTAATAGAATTTGATGCTGATATCTACCTGCCCAAAAAAATTTTAAGTCTTTGTACAACCAAGAAAATGCATTTTTGTACTAATTTAGAAGGTTGATGAACCTATTATTTTCTCCACTAGCACAACACTTTCCCAATTTAGTGAACTTAGGATCATCTTCATCTCTCATATCAATCTTCTAATGTTCACTTACACTATCTTTAGCTTGAATATTCCTACCTTTTTTAAATGCATGATTCCTATAAAATAGGTTTTCGAGGGATCCCAGACACATAGGAATTTTTTCCCTTTCAACTAGATAACATCATCATCTACTTCATTTCCTGGATTTGGGAAGAATTCATTGCAAGATGACTGTGACCCCTCAAAGTAGGTCCTCATAAACATGTCCATATTCAGTAGAAACTTGTTAATATGTTTATCATCCTGAAACACCTATTAATATTATAAGTTATCAGGTACGTTAGGCATGTGAACAATTTTGATCTGGTAAGTATCTTTTGGGAATTCTGAGTGAGGTATCGCCCAAGAGGTGGATACTGCTAGAGAATCTTCTCTACTATTATTATTTTTCAGTATTTCCTCTATAAAAAAATCTTTCAAACCTTCAATTTCTTCCCAAACTTATTTTTTGTAGTATTTTATCCTTTCATTCTTGATAGTAAAGAGGCTCCTCACTTGCCTCACAATGAGCTCAACATCTCCCTTCACTTTCAAGAACTTAATCCCTTTCCTTTTGGCTTCTTCTAAACCCAATAACATAGCTTCATACTCTATTATGTTTTTTTTGTTATTTAACTATAGTTTGAGAGAATGAGGGAACATATCTCCCTTAGGTGATATCAGAACTACTCCTACTCTTGAAATAGTAGATGAACAACTACCGTCAAACTCCATTATCCATATTTCCTCATCATCTTTGAGCTACATCTATTAAATATATGCTTCTCTCAAAAGAATGTAGTTTCCTAATTCACAGTAATTATACAAAATATGAGGTTTAGGATCATCTGACAGGAACATGGTATACTTGGATTTTCCTTTAGGCTAAAGAACTACACTTTCTTTTCCCATCGGTATTATAGCTTGGCTCCAGTCCATCTTAATTGTTCTACCTAGATACCTACAAAAAGTCCTACTCAAAAGCATGCCATAGCTTGTCAGGATGTCAACAACTAAAATAGTAAGCTTGACTCTTTTACTAGGATGGGCTACTAAGCCAACTTGAGCATCTTTAATTTGATTGATCAAGGGTACTTTCTTGGAATCCATGGAATAACATTTACCAAAATTTTTGGTGAGGGGGAGATCTAGGGATTTAAAAAAAGAGGATGGTATGGTATTATCAGAGGCCCTTGAATCAATAATATAATTATTCAATCTATGAACATGTATAAATAATAAGACATAAAAAGGATTGGGCTTAGGTCTTGACACCAGGGTTGGTTCAACAGAAATAGGTATATCCTTTTTAGGTTTGGATTTAGAATAAGAGGACTAAGATAGGGAAATAGTATTATTTAATTTTATATTCATGGCTTGTTTCTGGGTTTAATTATGATGTAGAGGTGGTATGGTTTTCTTCATTCTGCAAATGATGAGGGACTTCATGAATGTTCTTCACACACAACAACTAGATCTCCACAAGGATCATTCCCTTTAACCCACTACAACCTCTACCAAATCAGAGTGCACAAATGGTTTATGGTGCCACCACCCACTCTACATCATTGAAAACATCTCAATTTCCCTCCATCTAATCATTATCTTCAACCAAAAAACTATCGCTTACTATGTGCTCACTAGCCCAATCACCAAAAATATGCCTCCTTGCTATCTCTGGATAGACCCGCACACAAAGAGGTGTAACTTTTGAAGAAGGTTCAAAATTATTGATTGCTCTAGTGGGAATGGTCATAATTATTTTCTCACCAACATTCTCCAATCTAAGCAAGATCCAATGGTTCAATTGGGAGATATGTCCCCTGCACTGAGATTGGTTTTTTTCTATGAGAGTCATTCCTCCATTTCCCCATAACCAAGAGTTCTTTGTGCTTAAACTTTAAAGAAACAACATAAACACTACATAGGAATGAACATTAACATAAAACATAACTATTCCAATCCATTTATAACCATATTAGCAATGAAAGAGAAGTTTTAAGCATCCAAAATCTAGACGGTACCCTCACGGGGAGGACTAGGAAACTAACAAAGAATTTACATTTTCATTGATTCTAATTAAACATGTGATACAATGTTTCTTTTCTCTAAATTCAACCAATATTCTTCCCTCACTCCTCTCTCCCTAAAACTCATGTACACACACCACTAATAGCCTTCCAAACTAGTTTAACCTCCTCATAACCGTAAGCAGTTAGTTATATGACTGTTACCGGTTAGTTTTTATTATGTTTTGTTGTCTAGTTGACAATTTGGACAACCACTTACCACTTAGCCATTTATATCATTTCCTTGATGATTTAAAGTTTTTTCACACCCTCAAACACCTTAAACTACTCTTAACCCTTATTTAGCCTTTTAGGCCTTATTTTGCCACTTATAGGAAAATTTCACATTTTGGCACTTATAATGCAATTACATATTTTTAATGGTTTTATTGGCCATATTACATTCATTAGGACCTTTATAGGTCATTAAACATTTCATCAACACCTAGGATCCCCAAGTGACTCCTAGGTACACTCAAACTCCCAAAATGCCATTTATGGCTTACATGTTTGATCCTTCACAAGGATTCATAATCATTATAAACATTATTAAATGACCATTATTGGTCTATTACAATATCAAATGACCTCTCAAGGTCATGTTTTCTTTCAAATCCATCCAAGGTTTACCAGTGACCCTAGTGTACTCCTCAGGGCTTGTGTCTGACCTTGGTGCTCCTCCACCAGATTACCTCTTACATACTCACTCAATTTATTCGATTCTTTAGGATTCAACCTTAAATATTCAACAAGATAAATCTGAATTTTACTAGATTTACAAAAGTCTACAATATCAAAAGATTATTTAGGCTTGAACTATTTAAGCACATGAATTTTAGGGGCATTTGGACTTTGAAACTTCAAAGTATGAGTTTGAGTGATAGGTTCCTTACCCTTTTTAATGACTTGAGAGATGATGTATTGCCATAAGGTTTGGAATTTTGTTTCCCACATGTTATAACTATGCATGAAGGATCTTCTAGGGTGATCAAAATATCGCTCCCTCTTTCAAAATCAAACTCATACTCTAGAAATTAATTAATAGAGTCGTCGGGTTCCTGGGGATGCCTGTCATCATATAATATTTCTTCAATTCTCTCCTTTTGACTATTCAATTGCACAAGACCAAATGATTTCTGGGAAAGAAGCACCATCATGATCATCTATCATGTGTAAGACACACATATTACCCTTTTTACTAGGATGTTCAATTTCTAATGTGCGCTGAGTTGAGGGTAACTATAAGGTTTTTCCACTAGCACTAGCCTGATTATGAATTCTTCTAAGGATATCTTGATAAGGTTGTTGGAAAGGTAGATTACTTTTGGGTAACCACCTCTTGAGAGTAATAACATCATTCATCAATCTTTGTATAGTAGAATTAGTTGATATCAAGGCTTGTGCATTTGGCACTTGGACTTCCTTCTTCCACTTACTAGCAGTAATAGGATCATCTTCCAACTCTATTAACATTATCTATGTTTTAGCAAGATCTCTACCCTTTCTTTTCTTTGAAGAAAAGAAACATCTAGAGGCATTTCACCTAGGAAGAATACCTTTTTATTTTCTGTTGTAGGCCGCTTGGTAGCTGGAATTTTGTTAACCAACCTATTGAACTTCGATACGAACTCCCTCATTGGCTCATGTATCTCTTTCTTCAACTGCATGAGTTGAACCAATAAGGTGGTATCATCTTTAGTGCTCTTGAACCTAACTTCAAAAGCATCTTTCTTGTCTTTCCATCTCGAGATTGAACCATTAGGTAAATGTTAGAACCAATCAGCGACATTACCTATTAATGTTTGGATAAAAATCATAATTGCTACATCTTGGTGTTGTACTACCAATATTTTGCAGGATACACTAAATGCATTTAAATGTTCATCTGTGGCCACTTTTCCATCACCACTAAATTTTGGAAAAATGTATCTTTCCCCATTAGGTAAAGGGTTTAAATTAACTTCTAAATAAAGGGGCCCTACAACAGCTCCCCATGGTTGAGCCATGATTAATGTTGGAGGAGGGACAACGACTAAGGGCAGTGGTTGTAAACTATGTAAAGCTAAAACCTACCAAATGATATGGGTTGGAGTCACTTTAAGAGGGGAGGATAGTATACTCATTTCCTTTCATTTAGATGTAAATCTTGGTAGAAAATGAATACCATTTAATTCTTGAAAGACTTGATCAAAACTTCCTTCCCTTATTTAGGATCTAGTGTAAGGTCTTGAATCCAGTTCTCTTTACAGATAATTTTACTAAAAATTTTGGATTGTAAGCACCCAAGGCTACTGATCTTGTCTTTTCCTTTGTTGTGTCACTTATTTGAGAAAGATTAATCTTATTTCTTCATAAATTTATTTTTCTCTTTCCAAAACCCTACTATCTCCTTGATAATCTTTCAAACTCCTTCTAGATCGCCTTGCGAGAGTGTTCAACTGATTCAGAATATCTTTTTACTCATCTTGAAAACCTGAGTTAGGTTGTAATACAAGTATTATGTTCATGTCAGGTAAAACCATACTACATCATAAACTAGTCCTTTGGTTCAACTCCCCAATAAACTTGCAAAAAATCAGTTGTTTAACAAATTTTTCCTTGCAAAAAAACTTATAATTAAAATGACTCATGTGTCCTATGCAAAGAACAAGTTGAACCACAGTTGGAAGAACTTAAAATGGTTCAACCTCTTCTTGAAGGTGCAGCTACCTTAGAGATCTTTGATGAATTAATTACATAAAATTAAATGAAGACATGCATTTAAACAAAAAGCATAAAAGGCCTTTCCACAATCATTCATAACAATGAAATGAACATAGGTAGATTTTTCCACATTTAATACAAAATTCATAGATTTTGCCAATGACCAAATAACTGATTAAACAATTTCATACATTCTCTCCAAATTTTTGCATGAACATAATTGAAATGATGAAATAATATAAATATTGCACACCATAAACAAATCCCAACATAAATTAAATAAGGACTCAAGAATACACAGATTCTGCAAAAGTAGCAAATATTCTTCTATTTTGTAAATAAAAGTTTTCTTTAGACAAAATATATAACACCAAAATTTGATAGCCTCAGTATGTTCTACTTATACTTCTAATTAATTAAAGTTTTAACCCTTTCAAAGTCATTCAACAACATACTTATAGCCACCAAGCTAGATAGTTTTTAAAACCAAAGTTAAACAAACTCCCACATGGAGTAAACAGTTTTGCCAAAATAACTTAACTAAACTGGGGAAGAAAAAGAAATGAATGATAGTAAATCCATTTGATTTCACTCCCAAAATCATGGTGCATGACCAAGGTTGAGGTATGTTAGAATAATCTATTGCATGGTCTGAAGTGGATGATACACCATGATTTTTCCACCATTCTATGTGTTCTGCAAAGAAGGTGATTATTACTTAGTGATAAGGCATCCCAATGTGCATAATTATCTATCTCCACACCTCTTTATCCTTATTTATCTAAGCCACCTTATTTTCATGATTTTTTAAGTGGTTGAAACACACAATAACCATGACCTCAATCCTAGCCAGTTATGAGAAGTCATCAATGGTTAAATCCTTGATCTCCTTAATGACCATGATCTTATCCTTGAAATCTTTCACCATCTCATCAGTTTCTTCAACCATTTTTCCATCCTCTTTCAAGAACTGAATATTTATGCATTTCAAATATTTCTACATAGTTTACATTAATCTTATAAGTTCCTTCAGCATTTTAGTTGATTCTTCATGGCCATGTTTAACAATAGAGTTGCACCATTCAATATTTTTCTTGGAGACATATAGAATCTTATTACCCAAGCCCTTCATAGGGTTTTCCCTTTAAAATTTCATAACACCATACTTTTGAGCTTCATTCATCTGTACCACAACCGTATTCCATTGGTTCTCTCTTTTTCCCACATATTAACTTTAACCTCTAGCCCTTTACTCACTGAACCATTGCTTTAGAATAAACTTTGACTAAATCAACAATATAATCAGTACCCTATCGAGTGATCAAATCAAGCCAATCATGATTAGTACCTCTAACCTACGAAGCTTGAGTAAGTGGTACAGGACTTGGATTTTGTATTGCATGGATATATTCAGCCATATGTCTTAAGGTTGTTTTGAGTTCTTTCTTATCTCTTTCATCCATCCAAGTTCTATAAATTATTTGTTTGGTTGATGATTTCAAATGCATGATATCATCTACCCTAGAGGAAGGTCCCATATTCACTTTTTCTACAATAAAATATATGGCTGAAGCATTCTACGCATCCTTGTGTGTGACTGATCTGGCTATCTCAGCTACCTAATGACCTATATCTTCATCCACATACATCATGGTCTTAGTTTTAAGATTTTTGGGCTTACTTTCTCTACCCAGAAACTTACTTACCATATCCTTGATGGGTACCAAAATAGGCACAACATTATGTTTCTTGTTGACTGAGGCCTCCAATCATTTGGGTGAGGTTTTTGTGGCTTTTGGTGGAGGTGTCTCAAAATTACCCAGTTCTATAAGAATCAAAGCATTGGACAAATATATGTTTCCCTCCACTTTCATTTCCTTCATATTCTAGTCTGTGTCTTGAACCTTTGGTGTATGGGTATCCATGTCCTTTACTACCTCTTCAAAAGGGTCTAGGTCTATCACCTCTAGGTTCTTGGAATTCTTTTCACTTTTTCTCTTGGTCCTATACTGAGTAACTCGAGTACATGATGGATCACTTTTTCCTTTTCCAAGCTTATTTTTGGAAGGGCTTCTACTTTTAATAAAACACTTTGTACCTGTAATATCAATAGATTTAGTAGAAATAGGATAAGTGGGTAGTGGAATAGTATTTTTGGGAGAGGTTGAGCTATCTTGGGTTTAGGTTCAGGGGCCTTTTTAGCTTGACAGATTTGAAGCCACCTCTCCATTCTTCTTATGATGTTGAAAGATCTATAATGAATATCATCATTTTATTTCTTATCCCAATTAATTTCTGGAAAAGGTTTTCCTTGAACCTTCTCAACAAATACAGAATCCAAAATATATTCATTCTCTTCTTCATTGACCCTTGTGGTATTCATATTCATTGAGGTAGTTTGGCCTAAAGTGAATCTGAACCATAATAATTTTCCTCAAATTCATCCACACAATTCTCTAGTAGTCCTTGAGTTGATATTCATGGTGGAATCCATCTTCCATGTTCAAGTGTTCATTGGAAAAACTTGTGCTATCAAAGTTTGGTCTGGCGGTATATAGCTAGAGGTTTAGTTTCTTGAAGTCCAATTCCATATTCAAGGCATCTGACACTATTTTGTAACTATAGTGGCCTAGTTCAACAGGGAATTTAACCCTAGTTTCACCCTTTTCCTCCAACTTCTTATGTATATGAGCCAACTGTCTACTCCTATTAATATATGGCTGCCAAGGGGGTATCTAGGTAACTTATAGGGTTTTTCTCCAAATCCTCCAACTCTAAGGTAAGTGAATCTTTTGAACCATATGAATTAGTTTCCATATATACTAACTAATTGCATAATTCATTTGGCATTCTTTGTTTCATATTTACCTTAAGTTCATAGACCAATTTCCCTTATGAGACATCATTTACTCTCATGAAGTTCTCTGCATATGTTTTCTTCTAAAGGTAAGGGTAAAACTCATATATCTTCATGTCTTCCTCCCATTGTTGGTTATGTAATCCATTCCACTCCCTTGAAAATGCAAGCATATAGAAGAGATCAAAGGAAATATGGAAACCTTTGCATCTGACAAAATTTGATAAGCTTTCATGCAATCTATCAACTATGATTTGTGACCAATATAGGTATCTCTATCCACCTAGAAATACTTGGATGTAAAAATACATCCACTCTTCCCAATAGAAAGCATGAGAATTGCCTTTAATCTGGTTCAAGAGGGTTACAATATCTCTTACATCAGCTTTCAAATTCTCCCTAGTTAGAGCCCTATGTATTATTGAACCTCCTTTTTATTCTTTCAATAACCAATTATGAGCAATGACACTCCTGTAAATAGCCTTTTTCTATAAAATAGATTATGCCATGCTAATTTTCCAATCTTTGTATGTATCTTTTTCTAGTATGCCCATGGTTGCCATAACTATTTCCCTACTGATACTAACTAATAGGTTCTCGTCTATTTGTAAAATGCACCTCTTCTCGACACCATATCTGGTCATACACTCCACGACCAGCTCAGGGAAAGGTGCAACCTTAGTGAAAGTCCCTTCTTCAACCAACCTTCTTTGTACAATCTTCTCCATCATTAAATTTGGAGTTGGGTTCTAAGCTTTCTCTAATAAATCTCCTAATTCATATTCAACTAGGGCAGTATCATTAAATTTAGGGAGAACAC
>BSBK01012282.1:12500-17500 GCA_027943335.1 Chamaecyparis obtusa | reverse complement strand
CTACACCTTTTCTAGGAGGGGGTTTCTTAAAGTTTTCCCTGCTTGTCTTAGATTGTAATCGAGCAAGAGTGTCCCTCAAGGTCCCTTCAGCATGAAATCGGTGATCTTTATGGGGTCATATCTCAAAGCTCATGCCAGGTAGCATCAAACCGTCAGGTGCTACAGGATCGTGTTGCTAAGGCCTACAATAACCTATCTTGATTTTTAGATATTCAAGTTCATTTATATTTGGAAACACATTCTCAGTTAATGTCAAAACTCGAAGTGTTGCTCAGTTCAAATGGACAACATTACATCTCTTTCAAACCATCGGTCATGGCATCGAACCATCTATTCCAATAGCTCCGAATAGCCAGGTAATCACTAGTGGAAATCTCTTTTGGCACATAGAGTCGCTCGAACGTTGCCAACCACTCTGAGCTGAAGTGTCCCTAAAGGTCCCTTCAGCATGAAATCAGTGATCTTTACAGGGTCATATCTCAGAGCTCGTGCAAGGTAGAATCAAAACTGTTAGGTGCTACATGGACTATGTTTCCGAGGCCTATAATAACCTATCTCGATTTTAAGAGATTCAAGTTCATTTATATTTCGCACCACATTCTTGGTTGATGTCAAAACTTGAAGTGTTCCTCAGTTGAAATGGGAAACATTGTGCATCTTTCAAACCGGTCAGTTGTAGCATCAAACCATATGTTCCACCAGCTCCAAATGGTTGGGTAAATGCTAGTGGAACCTTGTTTGGCACACAGAATCACCCGAACACTGTCGACCACTCTGAGCCAAAGTGTCCCTCAAAGTCCCTTCAGCATGAAATTGGCAATCCTTACGGGGTCATATCTCAGAGCTCATATGAGGTAGCATCAATTGAACCAGTAGGTGATACACGACCATGTTTCCTAGGCCTATAATAACCCTATCTCAATTTTCAGAGATTCAAGTTTGTTTATATTTGGCAACACATTCTCGATTGATGTCAAAACTCAAAGTGTTCCTCAATTGAAATGGACAACATTACGTATCTTTCAAACTGTCGCTCATAGCATTGAACCATCTATTCCAACAACTTCAAATGGTTGGGTAAATGCTGATTGGAAACCTTGTTTGGTTCATAGAGTCACTTGAACAATGTCGACCACTCTGGGGCCGAAGTGTCCCTCAAGGTCCCTTTAGCATGAAATTGGTGATCTTTATGTGGTCATATCTCAGAGCTCATGTGAGGTAGCATCAAACCATCAGGTGCTACAGGACCGTGTTGCCAAGGTCTACAATAACCTATCTCATGTTTTAGAGATTCAAGTTCATTTAATTTTTCAACATATTCATCGGTTGATGTCAAAACTTGAAGTGTTTCTCAGTTGAAATGGACAACATTACGTATCTTTCAAACTGTCGGTCCTAGCATCGAACCATCTATTCCAATAACTCCAAATGGTTGGGTAAATGCTAATGGCAACCTCATTTGGCACATAGAGTTTTCTCAAACACTACCAACCACTCCGAACAGAAGTGTCCCTCAAGGTCCCTTCAACATGAAATCAATGATCTTTATGGGGTCATATCTTAGAGCTCGTACAAGGTAGCATCAAACCGTTGAGGTGCTACAGTGCCATGTTTTCAAGGCCTACAATAACCTATCTTGGTTTTTAGAGATTCAAGTTTGTTTATATTTGGAAAACACATTCTCAGTTGATGTCAAAACTCAAAGTGTTCCTCAGTTGAAATGGACAACATTTCGTATCTTTCAAACCATCAGTCACAGCATCGAACCGTCTATTCCAACAGTTCTAGAATGGTCACAGAAACGCTAGTGGCAACTTTGTTTGGAACACAAAGTTGCTCGAATGTTGTCGACCACTTCAGGTCAAAGTGTCCCTCAAGGTCCCTTCGGCATGAAATTGATGATCTTATACAAGGTCATATCTCAGAGCTCATGTGAGGTATCATCAACCGCCAAGTGCTACAGGACCATGTTTCCCTAGGCCTACAATAACCTATCTCAGTTTTTAGAGATTCAAGTTTGTTTATATTTGGCAACACATTATCGGTCGATGTCAAAACTCAAAGTGTTCCTCAGTTGAAATGGACAACATTGTGTATCTTTCAAATTGTCGGTCATAGCATTGAACCATGTGTTCCAATAGCTCTGAATCATTGGGTAAATGCTAGTGGCAACCTCATTTGGCACATAGAGTCACTCAAACACTGTGGACCACTCTAGGCTGAAGTGTCCCTCAAGGTCCTTTCAGCATGAAATTGATAATCTTTACGGGCTCATATCTCAGAGCTCAGTGCGAGGTAGTATCAAACCGTTGGGTGGTACAAGACCGTGTTGCCAAGGCCTACAATAACCTATCTCTATTTTTAGAGATTAAAGTTCATTTATATTTGGCAACAAATTCCTAGTTAATGTCAAAACTCGAAGTGTTCCTCAGCTGAAATGGGAAACATTGTGTATATTTCAAACCGTCAGTCGTAGCATGGAACCTTCTATTCCAACAGCTTTGAATGGCTAGGTAAATGCTAGTGGAAACCTCATTTGGCATATAGATTCACTTGAACACTATCGGACCACTCTGGGCTTGAAGTGTCCCTCTCAAGGTCCCTTCAGTAGGAAATCAATGATCTTTATGAGGTCATATCTCAAAGCTCATGCGAAGTAGTATCAAACTGTCAGGTGCTACAGGACTGTGTTATTGAGGCCTACACTAACCTATATCAATTTTTAGAGATTCAAGCTCATTTATATTTGGAAACACATTCTTGGTTGATGCCAAAACTCATAGTGTTCCTTAGTTGAAATAAGAAACATTATGTATCTTTCAAACCATCGTTCGTAGCATCGAACCGTCTGTTCCAACAACTCTGAATGGTCGGGTAAATGCTATTGAAAACCTCATTTGGCATACAGAGTCGCTTGAACACTGTCGACCACTCCAGGCTGAAGTGTGTCCCTCAAGGTGAGAGTAGGAGGGTGAGTGAAAAAATGTATTATATCCTTGTTTTGTAGTTTGTTCATCCACAGATGTAAGTCGATGTTGTTTGAAGATCACTGAATGAAGGAGATTGTTGTGTGAGCAAGTGCCCTATCTTACACTTAGTCATTATGGTGGATGAATACCCTAAAGAAAGGATATATTTTATGGTGGATTATTTATGTTGGGATTAATGTTGACATGTTAGATCAACTAGACTGATCTGGAAGAGATTGTAAAGTTCTTTTTGAACAGACCCTAGTTATGTGACCCTAGGAACAAGGGTTTGGTGGATAGAAGATTCAGTAGGTGTTGAGACCTTAAAATTTTGAAAATAGTTTTGTTTTTAGACCTTAGCAAACATTTTTCTTGGTTGGGAGGAAGGGGAGTGAATACATTTATGATTTTCTTTGTAATGGGCATGGAGTTAGGACTAGTTGGTGGGTACTAGGGTATTGGATCTAGTATATGGTCCAAAAGAGTCTACCCTGAGACTTGGTGAGGATTTAGGGAATCCAAAATGGTATCTAAAATTCTAATTGGTTTCTAGAGTTGTTTAATAATATTGGGAGAGACAGGCAATTTTGTGACTAGTGAAGGCTACAAGCTCTAAAGGGCTAATGGTGTTGTTTGTATGGAAGATCTAGTGTAGGGCACCCTAATGAAGATAGGAGGGTCACTTGGTGACTAATTAGTTAGAAGAAGATACAAGACCTATAAGGTCTTTGGAATGTTGTAACATGGATATTAAGCCATTTTATGTAATAATTTGATCCATGAAGGATGGAAAAACTTTTAATAATGCACTTGGTGCACATATTGATATAACAACTAGTTAACAAAGAGGGAAAAGCCTAAAATAAGTTTAGTTTATGTTTTTAGGAGTTCCAACTTATTTGGATTGATTGAGGAGGTTGATAGGACTTTATTTAAGTTCTTGGAGGTCTTCTATTTCAGATGGTATGGACTAGAGGCAAGAGTTGTACGGACTGTGTCTTTTTTTAGCAATAAAATTTAGATTTCTTTCTTACAATTTCTCATAGTTTTTGGATGTATCACTGAAATCAGGACTTGTGCATGGTTGATATACATTGTAAACACCTCTTTTGAATCAATTTTATAGTTGTTTCATTGATTTGGGTGCATTTCCTTTTGACTAGTCTGGAATAGTGATGGGAATTGTCTTGTTTTAAGATGTAAATGGAATGATCCATCCCCCTTTTTATAATTACTGTCACTTGGGGATGGATCCAATCATTTTATTATAGCATTATAATAATTTTAATGAAGGAATGAGAAGGATTTTGTAGGTGGGCATTGATTGGAGGAGTTGTTGGGATTGAGGAGTGCCCAAGGGTCATTGAAATGAAGCCATAGGTATAGCAGTGGAGAATCAAGCCCTTGGAAGTGGTCATTTTATAATTTAATCCATCTGAGGATGGTATAAGAATGGTGGGAACAACTTTCATTTGGGTTGGTATGGTTTTGGGAGGTCATACATTGAGAGAGCCCTAGTTTATAGGGGTTTTTAAGACCAATTTGGGGATTTCATATCTAGAAGTGTCATAGACTCGAATTGATGGCATATTCTTCTAATCAGATCCATTTCATAGGACTATTGAAGAGGGAAAGGTCTGGGAGATTACCCATGATAGGGTTCCTTTGTTAATTGGGTGAATTAGGCCTCTCTAGCAAAACAGAATCAACAATTTTAAAGTAGTTTGTCTCAAAACAAGTTGGGTCGCATTTGGGATATGTTTTAAAAATTCCAAAAGGGTATGTAGATCATTGATTATTTTTTGAAGTCTTTTGGGAAGATATGGAGAAAAACTTCATTTTATGACTAGTGAAGGTTACTAGGAGCAAACCTAGAATGACAGTTTGATAGTTTGGAGCCAACCAATGCAAGTGCATTGGGTGAAGCCTAAATAGTGGATCCTTATGAAGGATGTTTGATGTGAGAAGATTGTCTCACTTGTTATTGATTGTTCTTGTATTTATATATGGGTATGGGTTCAGAGTGTCTTA
>BSBK01012282.1:0-7500 GCA_027943335.1 Chamaecyparis obtusa | reverse complement strand
ACTTTTTCATTTTCAGCTTGTTATATGTACCCCAACTGGAAATCGCTCCTTCTGCAAATGAACCATGACTTCATCCCCAACCTGAAATTCCTTATGCCTCCTTTTCTCATTTGCCTTAGTCTTATACTGCGCATTCATCTTGGTAATATACTTCCTCACCTCCTCATGAATGTTCTTCAAGTGTTCTGCAAAATCCTTAGCTTCAGCAACTACTTATTTCTCCTTTATCTATCTTTCTCAACTCAGATGCATTTCTTGGACTATTTCCATATACAATCTAGAATGGTGATTTACCAGTGCTCCTGCTGACAAAATTATTGTATGCAAATTCTGCCTTGTGGTAAAATCAAATCCTATCTTGTTGGCTTATCTCCAACCAAACATCTCAGCAAATTTCCCAAACTTCTATTCACCACCTCTGTCTGTCCATCAGTTTGTGGATGATGTGATGAACTAAACTTCAAATCTGTCTTCAACTTCTTCCATAATGTACGCCAAAAATATCCAACAAACTTAGTGTCTCTATCTGAAACTATGGTCTTTGGCAAACCATGTAGTCTCACTAACTTCTCTAAAAAGCAATTCTGCTACATGAACAACATCATATAGTCTTCTTGCAGGGAATGAAATGTGTCATCTTTGAAAATCTGTCAACTACTACAAAAATTGAATCGTGTCCCCGCTGAGTCCTCGATAAACCAAGAACAAAGTCCATATTGATATCCTACCAAGGCTTCTCTGGTACAGGTAATGGCTGATATACCCTGTATTCTACTTCACTCCCTTCGCCCATCTAACATACTCTGTGCAACTCTGCACAAACTTCTTCACATCTTGCTGCAATTGTGGCCAAATAATATTCTCACCAACCAAAGCAAGGGTTTTATCACGACCAAAATGTCCAGCCAATCCTCCACTATGCTTCTTTTTGATGAGATTCTCCCTCATAAAACTTCATGGAATGCACAACTGACTCCCTCTGAATAGCATATCATCTTGGATGATAAATCTAGCCATTTCATCCATGTCTAGAGTAACAGGTTTTGTACAAGCTTTCCAAACTTCACCAAAATCAGGATCCTCTGGATACAAATTCTTGAGTTCCTTGAACCCAACCACCTCAATCTGCATATCTATCAGCAATAGTTGCCTTCTGCTAAGAGCATATGCAACCCTGTTAGACTTTCAATTCTGTGTTTCAAAACAAATGTATAACTTTACAAAAACTCAACCCATTTCAAATGTCTCTGATTCAACTTTTCTTGACTATTCAAATATTGCAAAGCTTGATAATCAGTATACAAAAAAAACTCCTTAGGAAGTAGATAGTGTCTCCACTTCTTCAGTGCCAGAACTATAGCATAAAATTCCTGATCATAAACAGAATACTTCCCTCTTGGCATCATTTAACTTCTCACTGAAATAAGCAAACCGGTTTACCTTCTTGGCTCATAACAACTCCTATTGCGGTACCACTAGCATCACAATCTACTTGAAACACCTTATTAAAATTTAGAAGTGCTTAAAACAGGTTATTCTTGTAACTTTTTGTTTCAATAATTGAAAACTCTTTTCTGCCTCATTAGTCCACTTAAACTCTTTTCTGTCTCCTCTCATTGTTTCAGTCAAGGGACCACAAATACTGCTAAATTTTTGATAAAACTTTCTGTAAAAGCTAGCCAAACCATGAAAAGATCTTACCTCAGTAGCACTCTTTGGAGTAGGCCATTCAAGGATAGCCTGTACCTTCTTTGGGTCAATTTTTAGACCTTCTGCTAAAACTACAAATCTCAAATACACTAACTCTTTCTTCACAAAATTGCACTTCTTCAAATTAATCAACAATTTCTCATCTCTTAGCTTCTCAAACACCATATGAATATGCATCATATGCTCTCCACTATCTTGCTAAAGATCAAAATATCATCTAGGTAAACAATGACAAACTTACCCAGAAATTCTTTCAGAACCTCATTCATGAGCCGCATGAAAGTGCTTGGTGCATTGGGTTAGCCCCAAAAGGCGATGACTAACCACTCATACAGTCCTTCCTTTGTCTTGAAGATATTCTTCCATTCATCTCCTTCTCTAATCTAAATCTGGTGATAATCCACTCTTCAGATCTATCTTTGAGAAATACATAGCTCCACTCAAACAGTCCATAATATCACCATTCGTGGTAATAGAAAACCTATAATTGATTGTGATCTTATTTATTGCTCTAGAATCTATACACATCCTCCATTCTCCATTTTTCTTTGGCGCTAATACCACTGGTACAGCACAAGGACTCAGACTCTCTCAGATCAACCCCTTCTACAATAACTCGTTGTACTTGTCTGTTCCAACTCTTCACTTTCTGCTGTGTCATTCTATGTGCTGCCTTGTTTGGCAAACTGGCTCCTGGAATCAAATCCATCTGATGACTTATCTTCCTTACAGTGGTAATCTAGCAGGTACATTATCAAATACAATATCCTGAAACTCATTCAACAAATCTGCAACCTCTACAGGTACATCCTCTACTTCCTATTTACAACTTTTGGAATTAAAGCAAAACACAAATGCTCATGCCTCATTCCATCTAGGAATTTTCTTCCATCAACAAATGTTATTCTTGCATTACCACATACCTTTTCTTCGGTCTCCTTCAATGGCTTTAACTTATGTCGCACTCCATCCTTTGTCAGGGAATAGGTATTTGCATAACCATCATGTACGGCACATCTGTCAAACTACCCACGATCTATCTAACAACATATGACATGCATCCATAGAGCATGATATCACATAGTACCTCATCTTGGTACCCACCGATCTTGAACTTTACCAAGCACTGTTCATTGACCATGACCTTGTGGTCATCCTGCACCCAAGCAATCCGATATGGATGTAGGTGTTTCTATCTCTTAAGCTTCAACTTTGTCACCATCTCTTCTAACACCAAATTATCAGTGCTTCCACTATCGATAATCACATCACAGCATTTACCCTCACACTTGCATCTAGTGCAAAATAGGCTCCTCCTTTTGTTTAGGTTCATTCTCACCACTCAGCAAGACTCTTCTATTAATTAGTGTTATCTCCTCTTTCAGTCTCAGAATTTGATGATCTGGCATCTTCATCTACATGTGCAACTCTAGCCTGGCCTTCATTTCTCCTGTCTATTCTACCTGGTGCTGGAGGACATTCAAATGCCCTATGACCTTCTTCTCCATAGTGAAAACATGTTCCACGGAAGCCTCCTCTTCCAGATCCTTGTCTCTTCAACTTCCTCTCTGATCTCTATTACTCTGATCTTGGAAATGATTAGAATTATTTTTTCTCTGATTCTGACTGCTACTAGCCTCATCCTTCTTTTTCAGATCCTTCATTTCGGCCACCATATGACTGTCCACCAGATCTTCCACCACAACCTCTTCCTTTTTATCTGCTCTCAAACTTCTTGTTCAGCTTTTCTCTACTTTTAGGGCAAACTGGTATGCCTCCTTAATACTGTTCATTCAAACCAGATTCAACTCCTCCTGAATGCTTGGCCTTAACCCATTAAGGTATCGAGCAACTTTCTCCTTATCAGCTTCTGCATGGCCTATTCTGATGAGGAGTCGATAGAACTCCTTTGTATACTCCTGAACAGATCTTCCTGCTTGCTTCAAAATTTGTATTTTCTTTAGTAGGTCAAGCTCATAATCAATAGGAATGAACTATCGCTTCAATTTATCCACATCTGATCTTATCCTGTGATTTTATCTTTCCCTCTTCTATTTTGCTCCAATTGAATTATTTGCCACCAGATCTTCGCATGACCTTTCAATCTGGCCTTCGCAAATTTGACCCTATCAGGATCCTCAACATCTTCATACTCAAAATATTCCTCACGTTCATTGATCAAGTCGATCAATTCTTCCTGGGTTAAGATTTCTAGAAAATGTAGGACCTCAATCTTAGGTCTTTTCCCAATCTTGGAAATCACCCGAAAAAGTCTTTCTTCCTCCTGGTTCACAATTTTAGCTTCTCCTTGATATTCTTCTTTGGCTTCATCCTCGCTTTCGTCTCTGACATTAAGATTCATTCCTTTGTGAATCTCTTCTTGCAATTGCTCGCACTTGTCTCTATAGCTCTCTAACCTCAGGTGTCACAGCACTAGCTCTTCCGCCACGTTCTCTTCGTGGAGGCATTTTCACGATGCGCACTAAAACCCTAACACAGTCCTGGTGCAAATTGTCTCACAGTCAGTGATCTGTTTACACACTCAAGAAACTCCTACTCTGATACCACTTGATGAAGGGTGCTCCCCTTAGTACCACAAACACATAACAAAAATAAAGAAACAACAACAATAATATGCAAAAACAAAAAATTGGCTTCTTATTATCTCCACAAATGTGGAATTACAAACTTTCAGAATTACAATATGCAAAGCCACATGGGCATTCCCTTACAATATTCTGTAGGAAAAATCCTCGAATCAATACCCAGATCTACTACCCAGACTGCCCTAGACAACACTACGGGCCTTTCTTTATATAGGCAATTTCCACCGCCCCGAGAAGGTTCTAGAAATTTAGCCTTAGGGCCAACCAAACTTAGAATTATTTTATTTTACAATTTATTACATCAAAGTCAACTCAAAATGAGTTTTGAAACCCAAACAGAAATTTTGAAGAAAAATTATTTTCTGCCATTTCAGGTGACCTAACTTCTGAAGACCATATGTCATCGCCCGTTGACCTAATTGGCTATTATAACCCCATTCTGGAAATGCCACGAAGTGCTCTACAAGCTGGATTCATGCAAAGTGCTCGTCACCCAAATTTTCAACCTCATCCGGGGCCTCTAAAGCCTTCAAAACTGAGTTCAAAGTTTCTGTACCCTGCTGCCATACCGAAAATCTTCAATATCTTCAAAACTACACCTGATCTAGCCATGAAACTTTGTTGGACAGGGTGATATGACTGAGATGAACCTCCACATGTAAAATCAGAACATTCTGAGATCGTAAGGTCAACTTACTAAAAATAGCAAGTTTCCATAAATAGCAGCTCTGCACAAGATAGCCCTTATTGAATACAAAAAACAAATATTTTTTTGGGTGATGCAAGATTGCTCTTACACCTAGGATGCTCCTGCATCATATATATATATATATATCATATATATATATATATATATATATATCTACAATATATATATCTACATAATATATATACATATATATGTATATATATGTAATATATATCTACATATATGTATATATAGATATATATGTATATATCTATATATATATATAGTATATACATATATACATATACATTTATGTATATTATATATACATATATTATATATATATATATATATATGTATATGTATATATATATATATGTATATATATATATATATGTATATATATGTATATATGTATATATATATATATAGATATATATATATACATATATGTATATGTATATATATATAAATATATATATATACAAATATGTATATATATATATATGTATATGTATATATACATATACATATACATACATACATATATATACATATATTATATATATATATATATATATATATATATATATATGTATGTATGTATGTATGTAGTGGTGTGTATTATATACATATATATATACATATATATATATATATGTATGTATGTAATATGTATATATACATATACATATACATACATACATATATTTATATGTATATGTGTGTGTGTATATATATACATATATATATATATGTATATATATATATGTATGTATGTATATGTATATGTACATGTATATATACATATACATACATACATACATATATATATATATATGTATGTATGTATGTATATCTATATACATATGTACATGTGTGTGTGTGTGTGTGTGTGTGTGTGTGTGTGTGTGTATATATATATATACATACATACATACATACATACATACATACATATATATATATATATATATATATATATTATACTATTATATATATATACTATATATATATAATATATATATATATATATATATCTATACATATATGTATGTATGTATGTATGTATGTATAAACATAAAAAATTAAAAATTTAAGCAAACAATGATCTAATCACTATATTTAAAAGTTGAGCCCAACGTATGTAATTTATAGACAAAATAATCAAAATAAAGTCTACAAACATACTTCCAATGTGCACATGATGGAATAAGTCACACTAGAAACATCAAATCAAGATAATAATACGGGGAGAAAAGAGGTTTTAGACCGAGTCCAAGTGGCCAACTTTCATGAAAACCAAGTGATTTTAACTCAAAGTAGGTGAATGAAACAATCAAAGGACAAATATTATTTTGACCATTAAAATAACATATTGGAATCTAATATACTTTTCCATTCTTTGAATAATCAATTGAGTCTCTATCAGTGCTATTTAAGAAGCACAATATTAGAAATGCCGATGAAAAAAATACTTTCATAAGTATCCACAATAATTATGGATAAAATATTGTATGACCAACAATTGAATAATGACTTCACCATTGGTGTAGGTAATAACGAATCCACAAAATCAACCACAAGTGTTATGTTTTTACACATAATTACTTTTAATCGAGACTAATTTTAGGAAGAATTCTCCTTCTTTTCATAGGTAGCTACAGCTTCCTAGGAAGCAATATTGTTTATTTGTAGGTATTGGCTTCGGCCAATCAATGCCTATTTCTTCATCTATTTTATTTTTTTAAATCTTCTATACCAGTCTTCTCATACAAGTCATCAAATTCTGGCACAATATCTAATGGAAGAGATATTGGATCTAATATTTGAACTGCATTCCAAAGAATATGTATCACATGTCCGGATGCTTCCATATAGTCATTAGTGATCAGAGCAACCTCGTCACCATATCTATAAGAAAATTGTAGAGACAATAAATAAATTTAACAATAATCTAATTTATATTCTTATGTATTGAAAGTGAGTATAAAGAGAATAGAGATAACTCTATTAAACATTAGTGAAGCTATCACAATGGAAAAGTTTTTAAGTACTTGTTCAGTTCCAAGTTTTAATGCATGAATAAGACTTCATGTTCAAGATTTAAAAAATCAATAAATCATATTATAAAAAATCTTATAAAACTATAAGTTGAAAGTGTGTATAAATAACCATCACTTTATATTATTATTAGACTAAGAAACCAAATTATACAATGGTACTATTTTTATCTATTTTGTAAAAATTAAAATAATATAAAATTACTTTTTCTTACTTGTCTATTCAAAAAAAGATAACTTTCCATGTCAAGTAGTTGAATCATCATAGAAAATATAAACATGTACTTTCCATGTCAAGTAGTTTAATCGTCATAGAAAATATAAATATGTAATGATAATTTTAAAGGTAAAAAATAAAATTTCATTTGTTATCAATATTGTAAGGTAAAAGAAGATGATAAAAAGGACTAATTTTACTAATTTTCATTATTCT